>BOPP01000480.1:98471-139346 GCA_017312745.1 Gryllus bimaculatus
AAAAAAAAAAAAGGCGAATTTTCAGCAGGAAAACTCTTATTACAAAGCCCTAGTAACAAAAAAATGGGTAAATCCAGCGTTAATATTAGGGGGGAATCCTCTATCACGTAGTCTAGCCAGCATCCACAATTTGTGGATCCTTGATAACGCTCTGCTTTTCCTCCACCAATCCCGTACCGCCTTCCCGCTTACTATTGGTCGTCAGTATATTTTTCTACTATTAAATGTAATTATAATATTCCTTTTGAAACCGGCAAAATCTACTTGTACCAGGCAAACCAGTGTGCGACGACCCTGGTTGTAACGCCCCACTGATGATGCCACTGCGATCACTGCTGCAGCTGCCCTCTCTTTAACGAGGCAATTGAAGGTCAATTCGGTTGTCTATAATATTATGCCTACATATTTGTACATGCCGACAATTTTCAATTTTTAGTACCCCACTTCTCATTGCTATGGTTTCATTTCCGGCTCTTTTGCCTCCTTTTCGAAACACCATTAAATCAGTTTTGTATCTGTTTACTCTCGAGTCATTCTCCATTGTCCACTTACACAGGGAATTCATGACTTCTTGCAGGTTATCGATATTATTTGAAGTTAATATATCATCTGCATATAGGTAGAGGGAGGCTCCATTTATATCTTCAATAATGCTGTAAACATCTATGAGAGCAATATTAAAAAGTGTGCTCGGACAAGTCTCCTCGTAGGGCCCCGCTAGTCTGCGATTTCTATTGATTTTGCAACATTGTCGTCTATAGTAATGTAGTTAAGGTGGATGATGCCTTTTATGACTGGAAGAAGGTATTCTCCTTCCCTGATATATCTCTGGAGGAGATGAAAAGCTCCACAAAGAGTTCGTACATTCTTCCTTAGAATTATTTAGCGATCTTTTAATTTCATTTAGTACGTTCTCGATGGCCTGTGAGGTGGAGCGACCTGGTCTGAATCCAAATTGGGCATCCAGCAGTCTTGTGTCCATGACGAACGATAGTCTGCTACTTATTTGATATTGTGGAATATATTACACCCGCAAGTTTTCTTGAGTCCCGGAATATCTACCCTCTCTCCTTTCCCAACATTAGTTGCATTAAGAATAAATGATAGCAATGAGTGTTGTAGACAAAATGTGGTGACGAGGAATGTTCGCTTCCGTGTATTAAAAACTATTTTGTATGGAAAAATGAACTACAAATTGGACGTAAAAATCCATTTGTCAAAATAACCAAACTCCCCAGTCCTCTCCCATCTAGCGAAGCGAGGGCTCAAGAAAATGTGCGAGAATAATACGTATATAAAATGCCTTACATTGCTGAAAAAGGAACACACCCATCTTATATCTCAGTATGGAATAAAAAAGAAACTAAGGGAACAGGTGAAACTCGCGGTATGGAAAGTGGTAGAATAGCGAAAGTAATATTTTGACTTCCTCCATATTCTCTCGAAAAAGAAGGAAGAGAATTGATCTATTCACATTATTATTAAAATACGAGTGTATAATTGTATATGTTATCTTACGTGCCTAGTATACACTCCCATTTAAATAGAGTGGCACCTCAGGGTCACAAGCCGAAAGGAGAGGGGAAACACTTATGGAATCGGAAACTCAAATACCAAAAATTAAAGTAATGAAGCTTCCGATTGGATGGGTGTATCTTTTTCCGACCACGTTACCTTAAATGATCCACCACTTTGATTTATTTGTAGTGGCATATAACTTGCAGAGTTTGTGTGATCCAATTGGACATCGTCAACAGCTGCTTTACGTCAAGCGCCACTACAAATACATCGAAGTATAAATCACGGGAAACTGAATCCAACAGTTCAAAACGTACATTAGCTGTGTACATTGGAGAAACATCGTGCCCAAAATTCAGGTGGACTTGAGGTTAGTTCCTCTATATACATTTAATTTCTTTATGTTATATGTGAGAATGAAAGGGACCGAAAACTTTAGGTTAACTGTATTTATCTGAGGAGGAAAGCAGATCATTGAAAACCAAGTCAAGGGAGACCAAGACTAGTGATGTCGATTTCTGGTATTAACTTCACTGCTGTTCAAAGGCAATTATACTTTGTTGGTACAGTGGTTTACTTTAACCACCGGGGGAAGAAACTGTAATTAGGCGTAAAGTACTGTAAAGCCAAGGTCGTATCTTGCAAATTGTGGAGCCCGAAGTCTCCTGGACTTGGGCCAGCACTTTGGCAACTGAGCCTTGTGAATAATTCGACCCGTAAATGCTTTAAAATTTGGCATTCCCAGAATCTGTGTTGGCTTACCTTTATTTACGTTGGTCAGAAGAGTTCTGTGCGGAGAGGCTAAGTTACAATGTTAATAATTTATGGTTAAACCTGCATTCAGACATGTGAATTTATCCGGAAGTCCCATAATTATTTAATTCTTACACTTTTTGCACGCACACATACTACACTGCTCTTTCTCTATGCTGACCCACAGAGCGCCTGTACACACTTGAATTTCAACAGGTCAATCCAGTCAAAATAAATCAATAGGCTAGAAGGAAACGATAACAGAGATGACTGGAAATCAAAGATACAAACAACTAAAATTGCAACTGGGGGACAAATCTGTTACACCTGTAGATCTTGGCAGCCTCTCGGAAACTGCCCACCCAGTGTATCATCTTAGATGAACTGGCAAACACACTTAAAGTGTTTGCTACACATCTGAGAGGCACAAGTAATCCTCAGATGTCACCCAACCTTTTTCTTGCTCCTCGTCACTTTCTCCCCACCCTCAATTCCATTAACATCACTGTTATCCCTCCCGTGCACGCTATTCCAGCCCCTTTTGCTCACTGAGCCACTCTCCTTATAAAGTGTAAAGGGCTCCTAAATTCTGAAGCAACTCTACTTGTAGCAATCATCTCTACCTTGTGGCAATTTTAAAAAAGATTGATTCTTCAGAGTACTCCATCAAAATATACAATATCTTTACAATAAAGCAGATTGATTAAAGAGCCCATACACATCTACAAGTCATTACTGAACATGGCCGTAAATATAAAGAATTAATTTGCCAATTACAAACATAAATTGTTTCTGTAGAAATTCAATAAGTGGGTGGTATTGCAATATTTGCTCAGAATAAAATGAATTGTGAAATAATTGACTGGATAAAAGATATGCAATTAAAGGAAGAAAAGGAAATATCATTGGCAGCTAGAGATTCCAAATTCTAATGGAAGTGACTGCCATTTAAGCAGCTTGTCAAAAAAAAATCAATTGTAATAAAAGAAAACATACTAAAGAGATCTTGGTTCTTAGAAATTAATTGTATGAGCTGTTTTGAAATGCTAAGAATGACTACTATGATCAACTATACAAAAAGTATAAAAAAATTATGAGCTTGAATTAATGATTAAAGCGAATCAATCAAAAACCAGACTAAAATTTTATGGAACAACTCAAACCCACAAAAACATTCACCTACTACATGAAGGTTTGATCCTTGAAAATCCTTCTGATGTTTGTATGACCTTAAATAACTTTGTCAACTCTGAACATGATACAGGTAACAGCAACTCTTTTTCTTCTGTTAAAACTGCAAACTCTGTTTTGTCACACTAATGTTCCTGAAGTTAATCAATAAATTCCTTCAAAGAAGCATCTTAGAATGCCTACGGCATTTCAGCACTACTCGTCAATAAGCTACCATTTAATATGCAGTAATGTTATTAGGAAACTGATAAGTACCTCAAAACACTTAAGCACCACCTTGTGGCTGTATGGCCATATAAATGAGCAAGTTGAAATTTAAAAGCAAGCAGTAGTTATTGGGAATTAACTGTAATATAGTATGATTTATTTAGTCATGAACTTGATGTAAATCAGCTGTTACCCAATCGAGAGTTTATATGTCGCTAGTGACGTTCAAGCTCCCAATTGGATGAAACCTCGAACAGGTGATTTACAAGTGCACGGTTAAATAGTTAATATTTGCATCATGTTATCTGTGACTATCATATTAAAAGCATTTTTATTATTTTTTATTTTTATCTTTATTAAATGTACTTAAAGTAAGGTTTAATATATTATTTCTCTAATGTCAAACTTTAATAAAATAAATTGATGTGATTATCAATAACTTGCCCTGTATCCTTTATTTCAGGACATGTAGCTAGTGTCATGGCACAGAATGGAAGAAGTATCCTCGGCATGATTCTCAAGAACTTCATAAAATCATTAAAACCGAGGCAAATTCAAGGCGATTTGATTGGAACAGACTATTTTGGAAATAAATATTATGAAATACCAGCAAATCCCAGTATTGGTAAACGGAAGCCATCAAGGTGGTTTGAACCCCATGAAAAAGATAATTTTGAGCAGGAAATGCCAGCAGAATGGGAATCTTGGCTGAGAGGAAGACGGGATACACCTCCATTAGAAGAAGAAATAATGAAAAATGTAGCTATAATGAACTTAAAGAAGGCTAATGCTGCAGAGTTAGAAAGAAAGAATCAACATGAACTTCATGGTCTTTTGGAGAGAGAGAAGAAAGGCCTGGAGTCTTTCCCAACATATAAAGAGTACAGTAGTGAACCTAGCAAACCACAGCAATCATAATCTCCAACATCCTGTTATCTTACAATTTCAAATTATCCTAGAATAGGGTCCCAAAACTTACCATAATCAAATTCATTAGTGTATGTATAGAAAAATAAAAAAAGATTCTGAAATATTCACCAATAACTAATTTCATCCTTCGTGCAGAAATTTTTCCATGTTTATTAACCTACTTAAATTAATTTGAAAACAAATCAAGAATTACAATTCTAATATTTTCATCATGATGAAAACTAGGCATTGTCTATGAATATGAAGCATACTATTGTCATAAAATCCAGTTTATTTGTCTTCAGTGTTAAGCATTTAAAGATAGATTACATTTTACTACTATCAATTGTACAATTTTGTACTAAGTTACAGAACGTTTTTTTCCCCTCAGGGCCCAGATTTCGTTGTTTTATTACCTGTTTAAAAAAATGGCATAGGATATCTTAAGTAGATTAGGATTACACAACATTGATAGGATGATGGTTTGTAACAATGTAATAAATTACAAGGAAGAAAAAACTAATAGGAACTGCATGTCATGTGCATTATATTTGTAAATCCAAGACAGAAGTTCATTGTACTTCTATGACCAATTTCGTAACAATCTTCTTAACAATTGTATCTGATGATCCATTTATTTTATTCACATCATGGCCAACATAAAAATTATAGTTTTCACATCTTTTAGTAGAACTGCCTACCCAAATGTAATGTAAAAATTTACTCAACTTTGTTGGTGTCAGTCTACAGATAAAGGAAATTAACCCTAGATGACTCAGTGGATAATTACTGTACAGTTAAAATTACATTATTTATATATACAACCTCATAAGAGCAAATGAAGTCATCACTTATCTTCCCAATTTCATGATTGTATTTCAGCATTAGTGAGAATCAATAGCAACAATAGAAGCCTCAAATGCAGATCAAGGCAAGTGGACCAGCAGCTTCTTCCATAGGAGAAACTCTGCTGCAATAAGGTAATTTAACCCGAGAAATCATTATGATCAAACAATGCCTGATCGTACAGTTCACCCTTCACTAATCGTCCGCCAAAATATCTTCCATTCAAAGCATCCCGAGCACTTTCTGCCTCTGAAACAAATTTGCACACATAAAAAATGCTATTTAAATGAAGAACAGAAAGTAAGAAAGATCAGTTGTTGAACTGAACTTACCACTCATTTGTGAAAATTCTACAAATATTTTGACAATAACCTCTGCATCATCATCTTCCTCTTCAGATTGTTTCTCATTGTAAATTATAACTCTCTCAACAGATCCATACCTGAAGCAATAAAAGTATGTTACTCTCAATTAAATCTCTAAATTAAACAAAATTTAGGGATTCTCGTCTTCTGGTTATGAGCAGAGAGTAATAAGTAGAACCCCACAAATAATCCAAACAAAATTTGAGATGGAGGAAAAAATAAACAAAACAACAAAAACACCTGACTTGCATCAAATTATTTCATGAACGAAAAAGCATGAACCCAGTATAAGTCGACTTAATTCTGAATATTGTTTCTAGAATATTTGCGGTACAAACTCTGCTTTAACTCTTCTGAACAATGTAGCAACCACTACCGCATGTGATTGGTTATGTATGTACTGTACTCAGTTGTTTGTAACATTGCATGCAAGTTAGCAATGAGTCTGGTAATCCTATAGAGCTATAGATGTATGTATATGTACGGTACATTTTTACGGATAATTCGAACATAACACAAACCCAATTAGTTCAGGATATCAAGATTCTACTTGTTCTAACAAACCCCCTTTACTCAGCATTACCAAACTAACAAAATGTGAAAAAATGTAAGGATAATAGGAATAGAGGCACATGAAATAAACAAAACTGTTTTAAGACAGGTTTAAAATTATTACAAAAGTATCGCCCAATTCAATGGTGTGTGGGCTCCAATTACAAGATTCATGAAGTGCAGGGAGTGGTTTGCTGCCAAGTAAATGGTGTTATTTTGATTAAAACCATACAACTGCTAAAATATTGCACACAGGCATTATTGCATTTTTTGCACAGTAAGATGTGTAAAAAAACAAGGGGGGGGGCATTGGACTTAGAAGTTGTAAACCATCTCCCTCCACGACTTCCCAGATTGGTTCTGTGGAATGAAAATATTCTAAAGGAATAATGAGTTTTGCGGACCGAGACTCATTGCTCGAACTGGAAAGATTTGATTTAGCACCTGCCAATGGCTGAATTAAATGGAACCTCAGCATTTTTAAATAAACACACACACACAAATTAGCAAGAGAATTACAAGACACGGTTAGCATCCTACGATCTGCACATAACCAGCAGATTGCTAGGATATCCAAAATTTATATTTGTACAGTAACCAAAATTCATTACTCACTTGCTACATTCATCTTGTATCTCCTCTTGTAATGTTTCATCAACATCTTCAGGTTCTACCATGTTCCTGAGAATAACCACTCGACTCTGAACAACAGAATGCCAAACATGAATGAAAGAAAATCAAAAAATATAATTATAATCCAAAGAATATACTCACTTCAACTTTGCGCATCAATTTTTGCATTACAAGGTGCCTTGCACTTTGTCCTTTAATAGACATATTTTCCTGCTGCTGTAAAGTTTGTGGTTCAGTTTCTTCCAAAAGTTTCTTTTGAAGCTCTTCTTGTTGCTTTTGCTATATGAGAAATGTACACATTAAAATAATATTTTATATCTGGTATTAACATAGATTAGGATCAACACTAATATGTAACCTGAGCTTGTTCCTGAGCCCTTCTTATTGCATCTTGAGGATTAGCTTGTTGAGATGATGGAGGCTGACTTGCTAATGTAGGCGTTAACACAACAGGTGGTGGAAGAACTGCTACCGGCTGACCTAAAAAAGAATGAATATTATAAACATTCAATTGCATTCTTATTTCTTGAGTGAAGAATAGAAAAGGGAGGGAGGAATCTCAAACTCAACAAAACACAGGTGTGTCCTATACTTGAAATTAATTTTAAAATGTCCAGTGTTCGATTTAAAATTATCGCTTGTCTTAAAAATGGCCATATATTACGATGGCACGGGAAACCAATCTCTCTCTGGCAACATTGGATTCAAATGACGGCAGCGGCTGCAGGAATTCACAAGCTTGCTAACACTCTGCCTCCTGCCCCACTATCACAAACACTCAACACTGTCTAGGCAATGACGCGACATTTCACTGGCACCCTACGTGGCAGTGATTTTGTTTTACCGGTAACAGTGCATTTTTTTTAAAATTTTTTATTTTATTTTATTTAGTTTTGTAATGGAAAAATATAAAAGGTGTTCATATGATGTAGGCTATAAATTGAAAATAATAGCTTACACAGAAGAACATGAAAACACAGCAGCTGAGCAGTATTTTGACCCTCTAACAGGAAAAAAAAAAAAAGAAAAGAAAAACATTCACAATTGGCAATGCAAAATTGCAAAATGGCCAAAACTAGAGAACAGCTTATTGAAATGGGTTCAAGGATACCGTCAAAATGGCATTGGAATTAACTCAAAATTGGTTTATGAAGAGTAAAACACTCAGCATGTGAACCAAAATAAAATATCACAGAAAATTCCACAAGAGCATTAAAAGAAAAATATCATCTTTCTATCACTTTATTATTCAACATCAAAAGAAAACCAGTATGGAATATAGACAAAATTCCTCTGACATTTCATGTGAAAAGTAACAGAGCTGTTGCCATGAAAGGTACTATAACTAACTATGAAAAAAATGCACTACATTGTTGTCTGCACAACATACGAAGCCAACACTAAACTTACTCCAATGATCATTTTCAAGTGCAAAACAATGCTAAAAGTTCCTGAAATACCACCTTGTCACATACATGACAAGGGTTGGACAGAAGAGGCTGATATGAAATTATGGATTAACAGAGTGGGGAGAGGGAAAGGTGCTTCATTGAAGAAGAGTTCTCTTCTTGTGCTAGATCACCTAAATAGTCATTTG
This sequence comes from Gryllus bimaculatus, assembly GCA_017312745.1. Taxonomy (NCBI): domain Eukaryota; kingdom Metazoa; phylum Arthropoda; class Insecta; order Orthoptera; family Gryllidae; genus Gryllus; species Gryllus bimaculatus. Next base: position 107,043 of record BOPP01000480.1, read on the forward strand.
AAAAATTCTATGAAAGAGAAATCGAGACGGAAATACAGAGTATGCTGATGTTCTGGAAGGACTTTCTTCACAATTGCAACCTTGATATCTCAGTAAATAAACCATTTAAAGTGCATATGAGAAAGGAATGGAACAAACTGATGGATGAAACCCAATATCAATTCATGCTGTAGGGAGCTTTAAAACGATCCACAATCAAACAAGAGGGTCAATGGATAAAACAGTTGTGGTTTAGAGTGACAGATGACATTATTGTTAAATTTTTCCAGAAGTGCGGCTTATGTAACACTTGATGGCAGTGATGAAGATGAAGAAGAAAGTTCAGACGATTTTCAGGGAATCTTAAAGTCGGTTCGGTTTTATAAACAAGAGTTTCTTTAGTTAAGCTTTGCAATCTAATTATAAAAATTGTAAAAACGTAATTTTTACAAAAAATTGCTTTAAAATTCAGGTGTGTCATATAGTCTGTAAAATACAGTACTAAGATCTTACAGTATGTTACAAACATTCTTGCCCATCTTCATACGAAGAGAAAATATTGTAATCGTGCTATGGAAAAACAGTGAATTTTCAACACAAACACTTATTGCCGGCCATAACAAAAAGATGAATTAATCCTGTTCCTACATGCGGTAAATTACTTCCTCTAACAGGTTGTGTAGTCAGAATCCATGTTTTTTGAGGCCTTGATACAAAAATCTATTTACATATTAACATCTGTAGTCAACACTAGCACCTAAACTGCTCTGCCTTTTATCTCCAAAATTCATATTCTCTGTGATTTAAATGAACTCCGAGTTTTGAACAAATCTTACATTGTGTTCATGTGAGTCATCTAACGCTGATATCAGCTGCATCGATGCTGCGCACACGAGTCACCTAACGTGTGTCAAGTATTAACATTGTATCTTATGTGAAATGGCACACGAGAGCTCTTGCCAATGCACATCATGATTTACGTTGTAGCTTGAGCTGTGGGCACAATGCACATTGCAAAAACAGCTCAAGTGCTGTTTCACATAAGATACAATATTAATCTACATGCATTAAAAGACTCGTGTGCAGGCATTGATACAGCTGGCATCATCAGCGTTAGGTGATGCATGTCAATGCAAAGCTCCTGTGACAAGGCCTAAAGGACTGATTGCATAAAGTTCAAATACATATGGACATAAATGCAGCTTCACATCTTGCTAGCAGTGGTAGGAGTACAAAGGGTTACAACTTTGTTAGCAATACAAAAATAAAATAAAATTTGCAGTTTGTTTACTGATGCAAATAAGTTTTCAAAAGTTTCAAACTTTATTTTATCAGTTAACTGTGGTACTTCTCCCCCATATACCACATAGTTTTTAGTTTTTTGACTAAAATTGTAACTAACGTTGGTCCAAGAATGGAGTGTGCCAGTTTTTGTTTTGCTCAATGTTCACTTTCAGATATGTTTTTTTCTCATTACACCCCCCCCCCTGACCCCAGAAAAATGTATAACAAGTTTTACTGTAATACTAAATGTAAGGGAAACAAAGAAATTAACAGTGAAATATGATGAGGCCAGAAAAAGATAAATGTAGAACATCATCAAATGAGAAGCACTTTCTTAGAGCTGCATTTGTTTTTGTTTTGTTTCAAAAATAAATTTTTTAATGAAATTTTAAATTTGGTACTTACCACCTATTGTTGTAACTGGAGCATTCATTGCTGGAGCTCGGAACTGAGGTATAGCCAATCCAGGTGGTGGAATTAGAGCCTGACCTGGCATACCAGGATTAGGAAGTACACCAGGTGTAGCTAGGCCGACAGGAGGAATAGCTTGCATTCCAGGTACACCAGGCATTGATTGCATGGGCAACGTTGGCATGGCAGCAGGAATTGTAGGAACTGATGGTAGCATTGGTAATGAAGGTGCACCAACAGCAGAACCTAATTTTGAAAGACCTGAAAAAGTAAAACATTTATTCATTGCATTTACCTTACTCCTTTTTAACCTTAGACAAGTCCTATCACTTAGTAAAACTTACCTAATGCAACTGCATTACTTGCTACTGCATCCATTGCTTGAATTTTGGCAGTTGCAGCAGCTGCAGCCACAGCAGCTGCTGTAGGCATCATACTTGAGGAGCCTGATGGACCCTGCAAACAATGAATAATCTTCCTAATAAACAATTCATATATTACCATAAAGTTTGCCCAACTTATAGCACTTAAGACAATGCGAAAGCATTCTATTGCCACATTATCAACTTAAGATGACATTCACTTAAGTGATGGACTGAAGTATTCACAATGTCTATCTCGTTTACTATTGGTTGGATGTGGGAATAGATTTCAAGATATCGACTGTGTCCATGGCCCATACGGGGCGAGTTCGTCTATCAACTTCACTCTTTCGATTTTGAGTTAACGTACTGTGATTGGTTCATGTCTTATGCATTTCACAAGATAGAGTAGGTAGGATTTGTCAGTCATTGCTTAAAAATAAGCCCCCTTCTCATGAAAGGGGCAAGAGCAGTAGAGAATGCTGTGTCTGGACCTGTTTGTGTTCGCATCCTTGACATTTCGAAGTTGAAGTTACAGAGACCCACTACAGTAATAAATTGGAAAAGTATCTAGATGTTCGACTGAATGTCTACAAAATGCATGAGATGTTTATCACTGACAATTCTGATCTGAAAGATGTTGTGAAGTACAGCTTCTATATTAAATATTTTAGTGAAACTTTCAATATTTATTTTGTCAGGCTGATGTTTGTGATGTGTGAAAGGCTTAACGCTAAATTGAGAGAGAAAACTTTAAATGACTCATTGTTTAGAAAAGAAGCACAAATATTTTACACTAGAATGAAAGTGGCATTTCAAAACAATAACGACAAAAATTGCATATTGTGCTTTGACTACATGCAGAACTTGCCACTGTCAAACATTCCAACCCATGAAATTTTTTGTATGTGTCAGCTACGGATTAATGTTTTTAGCATTCACATTATAAAAACCTAGAAGTCAAAAATGTATCTTTATCATGAATGTGAAGGTAATTGTCAGAAAGTTTTATAGGATAAGTTGTATGTGCAAATGGGAAAAATCCTCTTTTGTAGAGAATTTCAACTACAAAATTATAATCTCATACAAATTTTTAAGAATGACACGGTATGTTGTAATATAGGGGCTAGCAGATTACTATAAATTTCTTGAATAAGACTTTGAAAGAACGAAATTGAATACAAAGAATGTAATCTTCAGAACATTTTTTCTGGGCGTAAAATTTTGGCAGATATGTTATTCAGTTCTGCGGACGAGTCTCTGTTAGAAGACTTGGATTCCCACTGAAGTCACAAGGAAGCTGCACATACACCTGAAAAATAGGCACTATGGCAGCAAGAAAATTCAGACAGTTATCCAAGAGTATGTGTATTGGAAAAATATGGCTAGGGAGATTAGGGTTCAGATCGCAAATTACGCGATATGCCAGACAACTGAGAACCTGAATGTTATACATCAATGGATCATGCCATTCCCATAAGCCAAATGAACTACTGTGCTTGGATCTATAAGGGCCACTGCCGACCACCCCGTATGGGTATTCCCGTAATAGTTATCTGCTACACATTTTAAAAACACACGTATCCCATCACCTGGCTAAAGTCCAGAACTATTTACGCAAGCTAACTCGCAACTACTTTGGAGAAGCTCGCCCATGTCGAGGTCCTTTCGGACCACGCAAAGTAGTTTACAGAAAACCTGTGGAAAACATTAGAAGGCACAAGCGTACTTGTCATCTCGTCAATTAGACACCCACAGTAGAAATCGTTAGACAGTCGTGCGCGAGTTATCGCCGCTATTCAGACTGTATGAGTCTGAGAACTACAAGAGGTGGCCGGGAGTACTGCAGATATCAACAAATGAATCAATCAGGTTCCTCGCGAGACCGCGGGATAGACCCCGCACGAGATTTAGTTCTGGAAGAAACCCTCGGATGGTTTTCCGTTATCTGGGCCTCTGGCAACGCATCGAGCGGTAAATTACAAACGAGAACATGAGTAGTGAAAACCTGACAGAAATTGGTGAAGAATCGGTAAGAAGTTCCAATACGTGATATGATACTGGGAACAACCGTCACGTTCATTTTTGATGCTCGTTTTAATAAGCCACTTTACGAGCTTGGTATTACATATGTAACGCATCTGTGTGCTTTGTTCGGCAGTTTTTACATTTGCCTTTGTAATTTCTGTCGAGATTTTGATTTGCCTTACATTTTATTTTCACATTGTGAGGGTGGATTGATGCGGCATGATGTACGGCGCTCTATCTTCCGCCTGCCCGTCCACATTACACGCCTCGCTCCTGAGCCATAAAACGTTGCACGCAGATTTTATAGCTAAACGATCTGAGGGAGGAGGGGAGGGGGTTAAAGGTTACGCGACCGTCCACGAGGTATTTTTCGCCTCAAAGAAAATAATTTTAGTTTTGCATTGCATGCAGCGTGCACTTTTCGGGAGCAGGCGCAGTTAACAATCTACGTGTCAACAGAGACGCTTCTCTCCAGCCTCCGCCAAGAAACGGTCAAAAATCAAAATTTGAGCGTAACGAGCCACTATTGTCACAACAGCAATACTCCGGATCACACCTCACGTGACCACGAGAGCCTTCGAGTTGTTCACTAAAAAAGGCTGTCTCCGACTGATAAACGACGTGCCCGAGAAGTCGAGACCGTCTGGCCGTAACCAACACTACATTTTCGACGAGGAGCGCATGCAGACGTCCCTGATCGGGTCGCCAGGGTGGACCCGCGCTGTGAGCTCACCAACGTAGCCACTTTTCACGGGCCCCGTGGCTGCCACCCGGTTTAGGCTACGCCGGCGCGTTAATCGAGCGCTCCGCCGCCGACATATACGGCGATTTTTACAACTCTACCCCTGATAGGTATCAGCCGTTGACAGTTTCATCCAATCGGGAGCGTGATCGTCACTATGGTAACGTTCAAGCTCCTAATTGGATGAAACCGTCAACAGCTAATACTTTCCAGGGACACCATTGCATAAACTGAAGTATAGGGACGAAGAGCATAAGATACGAAAATGAGCACACAGTAAGTGCACTGAGTCTGAAACGCATTCGCCGAGATCTCCATCCTCCCTGCTCTCGTGCGCTGACGGCGATGCCACGACAAAACGGAGGAACCGTGCCATCCGGCTGATCAGTACCCCCTTTGGGAACTCCGTCAGTCGCCGCTTTCACCCCATCGGCTACCTGGCGCCGAGTCACTCTCGACCATAAGACAATACCGAACGCCCGATGTCACTGCGCCTGCAGGCGAGAGGAGGTAATGGACAAAGGACGTCGACTAATTTAGTTTTAAATTAAGTGCGCTCGCGATCATTTTATTTATCATAGTATGATCATCTCCATCTCCCATAACCCATTTGGTTATCTAATTCTTTCACTCAGTAAATTAACGTCTTCAACATCCCCCTCCAATCATATCGCGTGCCGGACTGTTGTACCCAAGTTCGTGGGTTCAAAGACGTGGATTTTTAAGGGCGAAAAAATCCTTCGTACGCCTTCTTTCGGAGGGGAAGTAAAGCCGGCTGTCCCCATGTTAGTACGTAAAAGATCCTCAAGCCTAAATGACGCCTCTGAGCTAAATTCAAATCGCCTGTTTCTGAAATACCTCCTTTCTCTTCTAGTAGATGAAAGTATCGTAGTGAAATTTGCGTGGTCGAGGGAAGAGCGGGCCTGATGGCCCGAGTCTCGCCACGTAAAATAAGGCAAATTCAATTCAATATTTCAGGACAGCCGCGTAAGACTGCAAACAACGAAGGTAAGTTAGGGAATTGGATTACAAACGACACATCCCAGATACACTGGCATTTTATAATCGACGCCCTGTGGAAGCTTTGATATACGCGGAATGATACCATTTGAACCCAAAATCGTGGGTAGGTTATAAAATAATAACTAAGTTAGAAATAAATTTAAAATTAACCATCTCTCTCTCTCTCCCTCCCTCTGTGTGTGTGAAAGTGAGAGAATAAAAAAAATTGAGAGAGAGAGAGAGAGAGAGAGAGTGTGTGTGTGTGTGTGTGTGTGTGTGTGTGTGACCAGTTAAACTTTGAGAGTAAAGGAATTCAACAAAAAGTAATGTTAAATGATTCATATGTATTTCATAATAGCAATAATGATATCAATATAAAAGAAATTATATTCTAATAGATTTTTAATTAATAATAAAAAAGATTAAAAGTAGCAAAAGTAATAGATTGAAAGTTACAGTTTAAAATATTTTCAAAACTTGAAAACCTAACAAAACTCCTCATGAGTAAGCCAACAATTTATATTACCTGGGAGAGCAAGGAAGGGATCACCCCAGCATAAGCTTTAAGTAATTAAGTGAACTCAGGTAAACTTCACAACATGGGGGCGGCTTTAAGGCCAAGATTAAATATTACACAAAATAGAAGAACTAACTGACACATTTGGATACAAAAGAGAACAAGAAGAGAACAAAATTTACACACACAAAACATACTGTTTCTTCTCTTCATCTTTTGTTATTATTGCATTCAAGTGTTGAATTAATATGACCTCTTTCAGCAGTGTCATTTGATACCCTCACTAGTTTGTAAAATTCCCTTCAAAGAATCCATCTCTTTTAATCCAAACATTCAAATCAAAATGTAAGAAAGGAGTAAAATTGATAAAACTTTTGAAAACTATAAGAACTTTTAACATCATGAGTACGTTAGTAACATCATGAAGTAATAGACGTCTTTGCCCGAAAAATATGGAACTTCTTCCAAAGCAATTTTGATTTTAACTACCGTATACAGTGTTTTCATCCACAAGCCCAAAGAGCTTGCTTGGATCACAACCACTGATGTTTTTCTGAAAAGTCAACGAGTTTTTCAGTGAAGTTCAAGTTCATTGGTTTGTCCAAAGTTTTATCCCTAAAAGTAATTTGCCATGGGTTCACTAAAAATAGCTCACAAGTTTAGACAATGCCACCCTTTAAATGTCTCCAAGTTTTTTGTAATTACATCTAATCTAGGTTTTACACAATTCTAAATCTTGGGAGAAGACTAACGTAGATTTTTGAGTATTAATTGCCTGAAATTTTACATAAATAGGAATTATGAATACACTTAACTTCTGATAACATCTATCTCAAGACACCCTTAAACAATATTGATACATGAAGAAAATTTTTAGGATAAAATAGTTTTGTTCTCCTTGAGCGATGTCTTATAGTGATATCTGAAAGTAACGTTTTCTGGTACTAGAAGACAACTTAAAAATATTAAACACAGATGTAAAAATTCTTAATGGTGTTCACTCGGCCGATGACGCAATATTTGTAATTGTCCTGGCAAATAATTGTTTATTGATCAACAATTGTTTGTTTTTTCGTTAGTATCTGATTAATTAATTACAGCTCATTTAATTCCACATTAGTTTTTGAAGATGTTCTTTATTATTTACAATTGTTAAAATCAACCGATGTAACACGAACAAAAAACTGAACTTGTCAATCTAAGACATTCATACATTTCAGTTAGAAAATGTAGTTTTATGTAATGTAATGTTACTCACCTTACTAACTTTGCTGGCTTGGAGAGCATTAGGTGGTGTAATTGCTCGTCCCACACGCAAGTATTGTCCGCCTAGATCAAATAAGTTCATAGATGCAATTGCTTCCATAGCTGCTTGTTGTGTTTCATATTCAATGAAACCATATCCTTTGTGTCTATTAGGGGTGCTTCCTGGAGCTAATTTGCAATATTTTATGGGTCCAAATGCTTCAAAGACGCTGAACAATTACAAATAAATGATTTGTAATCAAATTGTCTTTCAAAAATTGAGAGGAGCAGTGAGAGAGTCATAAGCCACCCCTTTCGAGTTTTCTGAGTTCAGCATTCCACAATACTCTGAGGACTTGTAATCTCTGACTTGAGACTTTCCTTTTTCTAGACAGATAGCTTGTGCTTCTCTCAATGATCCTTTCAATTACATTAGAATATCTACAATTATCATGTTCCATCTGTATTTTTTCTCTCAACCAATTACCTCTTTATGTCGTCTTCCGTCAAATCAGGGTGAATTGATGCCACATAAATACGATTGTATTGCTTCGCTTCTTCTGTTATTTCATCAATCACAGACTGTGCCTGAGGCATGTTACTGGGCCGTCCCACCTGCAATAGTAACTGAACCATTACACTGCAATATTGGCAAGAGTCTTCCTAACATTGTCAGTTGCCAGAAATGAACCAATAACTGAATACTAACATTCTGGCATCATTTCTCAGATATTAAAAAGCAATTATGAAAGAAATTTGGATCTAACAAAGTAAAATTACAATATTTTAGAATAATTATGGTAAATCATGATTCCCACAACCAGAAAATCCATGAAAGTAATTGTATTTAACAGAAATGCATTTACTAACACAAAGAAGTGTAACCTTAAATAATGGCTTGAAATGAAAATAAAATCTACACTGAAAAGTGCAGTCTCACCAGAAGAGTTATGTTTTTTGACAAATTATAATTTGTTTAGAAAACTTTGAAAGTAAAAATTCAATAGAATCAAATCTTAAACTAGTTAGAATGACTTCTTAACGTGTTATTTTAAAAGGGAAAGCTTATGCGATAGCTTCTGGGTCTGCTATAATTATGTAAATAGTTTTAGATTGGATTGTGTGCACTAGTTTTTTCGCATCTGACACGCAAAAACGATGGATTAGGGACTTCTACCTTGATGTTCCGCCCACCGATCATCACACCATTCATTTGTTCCAGGGATAACTGAGCTGCTTCAGGAATGTCATACTCCACAAAAGCAAATCCTTTATGCTTTTGTGTAACTGGATCCCACGACATATTAATGGATTTAATGGGTCCAAAAGGAAGAAAGGCTTGCCGTATAGTATCTTCTTTCAGCTCAAAACTAATACTTCCCACGTACACCCTAGTAAATCAGAAAATAACAATTACAAACGAAATACAAATGTTTCCTTTCCACAAAATTTATTAATTATTTTTAAAAAGGGCAAGGATGAAACACTTAATTCATAAAATTTATTTTTCAGAATTTAATAAATGATAAGATAATTTTCAATTTATTGCACAAAAATTAAGGAACTATTTGTTCCATTACAATTCCTTAATGAAGTTTGCTGGTCTTATGAGTGAGTAAAACAAAAGAAAATAAACACTACAAATAGTTTTATAAAAGAAAGGAAATTCAGAACTGTTAAACTTTACATGCCTTCATATCCAGCAAAACCATCACAATTGCCATGCTTATCTACAATTTCTATTCAATAGCAGAATAAAGCAATTCCTTACTATTTTTAGAAACTACAAAATGTATGAAAAGATAATCATTAAGACATGTAGAACTAAACTGAAAATAAGAAAGTATCTTAGTTATGAAAGAAAGCAAAGTTTATGATTGTTGTACCTGTACACCTGACATGCTCAAGTGGAAGTCCATGCAAATATTGACAAATACCTCAACTGCAACAGTAATTACCAACTTAACTGACCTAACCTTACCAATCAAGAAGTGTGTGTTCCCATAAACCTTAACATAAAAAAAATAATGCAAACTCCAGCATCCAAAATCCATAATTGCTAGTAAAAGCATTTGCAAGAGAAGACTGCCTAATTTACTACAACTGTCTACGTGCAAAAAGCTAATGTTTCAGGAAGCACTTTTGAAATTTCAAGTACCCTTAAGAAATGATGGAGCAACATTGACAGGGTGCTAACTATTCTGTATACATACAAATGCTCTCCTGTGAGAAAATTGTTAAGCACAGATTACATTACATTGGTACGAGGAAGTTAAACTATCTTATTTCTTACTATTAATTTATTAAATCAAAAATTCAAGTTTTAGATTATTTTTTGTATAACTGGCCAAACAAATTTTCAACCATTTACCTTATTTGATCTGTGATCCTAATTAGGGCAAAAAGGTTTTGTTTGAAACATTTGAGAAAACATTCCTTGCTAACCCTGCTCATTTTTCACAAAAATTGTGCTTCTTATTCAAAACTTCTAAAAATGTTATTAAAAGCAATTCTTGTAATAAATGACAATTTCTTTAAGTTTCTACACATAAAGGTTGCATTCACTCTGCGTTGGTGTAATGTCACATTCTTCTATTCCCAATTTATAATTACCCACCAAGCACTGAAATTGTAATTTAAACTAGAGCAACTATGCATCAAAGTGCATAAGTTGCAAAATTTACAACTGATTTGTCCCCAAGAAGAATATTGGAATCTAAATTATTTCAATGCTTTGGAATCATTAAAAACTTATTATGTGCAAGTGAAATAATTATATATTTGAACTACCCATAGTCATTCGTTAATGACAGCAGTTGTCACACCAACTTACAGTGAACATGATCTCCTTTGAAAAACTTGAGATGAGTGGTGCCTCCCGAGAAAATCTGGGTCATGAATAGACATGAGTATTTGTCAGAAAACTATACTATCAAGAATATTCTCATAGTTTAGGAGCCTTTATTATTAAAACTGTGACTGAAATGAAACTAACTGATGAGAACATTTGTTCTCTCAACGCAGCACTGATCTGCATTTGTATACGCCCTGCAGAGGAATAGAAGGCCCATATTTCATTTCCTCTTTCTGAAAAAAAACTAGGCATTTTCAGATATCTATGTTTATGCAATATGACTATTCATTACCTGGAACAAATTTCCTTAACTTTTCTAGATTTTCCTGATTTTTGTAATTACACACTACTTGAAGAAAATATTAAAGTAACCTTACTAATTGGTCTGCTCTCTCATTTTCATGAATTACTAAATTAATATTTCCTCAAGAAATAAAAATTGTGCAAAAAGTACTGCACTGCACTAATGTTTTTATTTTCTTTAATTTGTAGGAGCAAAAAAAGTCTACTTCTTTCCAGTTTTCTGTGTTTTTCAGATGGTGGCCACCTCACTAAAAGGACAACTTTGCCGACCTCCACTTAAGGGTAAGTTTCCAAATTTTGTTGGTTAGTTGATGTAACACTGAAAACTAATAATAATAATAATAATAATAATAATAATAATAATAATAATAGAAGATTTCTGACACTTCTATTTATGAAGGTAATGAAAAAAACATTTACAACTGTGTTACATTGCCAGCAAGATAAAGTGCTAACACACATTAATGATGGGTAAAATGTTGAGCAAGTAACGGAATTTGGGAAATTGTAAAAATGACAATACATCTTTTGCAAGCCTGGAACTTTAGTAAATATGCCCCCCCCCCCTCAACAAAAAATTTATATATGATAATTTTATTATTACAAAGGATTTGGAGATACAAAAATAAACTAGTGGTTCTACCATAGCACAATTTCTTGCATTAGTAACAGTTATGTTATATTAAAATAAGGCAATTTCTGTCCATACTAACACATCTTCGTCAACACTTGTAAACCTTATTATCAAGGTGCACAATGAAAGAAAACTAATTCTTTTAAAAATTAATATATAAACAATTTTAACAATACAAAACAGCCTTCCATATAGAGAGATATTTTTGTCTAACAATGGGAAGTCAGTTCTATTCAATTCTAATTGCCATGTTACTGTGTTGAAATTCTTTAATCGCAATCTGATCTGAACTCAGCTGCTGTCAAAAATTCAAGAACACTACTAAAAAGACTACTTTCAAGAAAGCTACAACAGGACATACTTTTTTGTTTTACTTGTACAAGATACATAATTATCATAAACAATATTGTAAATTGTATTCAACTACTGCTTCAGTTATCTTGAAAAAGACTTTTCAGCAAAAGCTCTGACAATTTGAAATTGCAATTTCAAAAGTTCACATATTGTAACTATAATTGAATGTGAACCATATTTGTATTCAAGAAAAGCACAGAAAAGAAAAAATTTCCTAGGTATTGCCAGGCAATGGAATTACCTTGTTCACATTCACATTTCAGAAAATTTCCCCCCAAATAATGAAAACTTGCCAATTTTGAAAAAACTTCACAATATTATTTTATTATCTACTATTGAGAAATATCTTAGCTTCCATATAGTAGACATGTCAGGTTTGGAAAAATAAATGAAGATACATTTTACACCACAAAATTTAAAAGTAGATTCAAAAATTGTAGCACGCCTCATTTAAAGATCTCATTTAGACAGAGTTATGTCAAAAAAACAAAAACCTACATTTAACACAAAATTACACAAAAACCACTCAACTTCGCAAAATTGTACATGGCTGTATTTACATCCGATCTTTAAAAGATCAGATTTCATTAAAGATTATTAAATTCCTATTGCCAATATTGTGGATGTAGGAAGAACCAAATTTTTGTTTTGAACTTTTCCAATTTTTGAAAATTAAGAATGTTTAACAAAACAGCGACCAATGCCGTATTTTAAGAACCTAACTGAGTCAAAAATCTAAGCCAAATACTTAAGAGCCATTTTTGAGAATTTTTTGAAAATATTGATTATTTGTATATGTACACTTCAAAATCGCAGGGCCTTGAATTTGGCCAGATTGATCAGGAGGTGTCAATTTTGAAGAAAATCCTCTTAGATGTTTTAGGAGCTAGTGTTGACCTCAGATGAACAGACAGTATTGCCAAACAATTTTTTTATATTAAGAGCCCACGAAATGTGGATTCTGACTTCTCAGTCTGTTAGAAGTAATTTGCTACATATAGAAACAAGCTTTGCCAACTTCTTTGATATCAGTGACCCTCAACACAAGTTACGTTGTACAATCACTTAGCTTTATAATACTTTAGGTTTTATGGGTGCTATAATGCTACAGCATTATAATACATTACTATGTAACTTTGAGGAAGTACTAAATATAGGAGAAAATAAAAATGTATGATGCTGTTTGGAAACAATTTTTTGAGATAATGCACACTACTGACTTTTTTGATCTCAAAGTAGACTTTTAATACATTGAAAAATTATCTGGAGGAAAAAGAAAATTGCAACACATTTTAATGATTTAAAACATTCATCTATATTTAAATTTCATAAATTATTAAAATACACATTCATTAAACAATGCTTTTAATCCATTGTTTATTGTTTAGGCCTTTTGAATAAAATGCACAATTTAACAAAGACAATCGACATTTGAGGTTAACAAGATCATATTTTCTGCTAGAGATTGTTCCAGTCATATTTTTACACAATGGAATGAGAAAACAATGAAAAAGAAATAAAAATGACAAAATTGTAATTGAAACCATTAAAAATCAAATCAAAAAAGTTACAATTTTTGTTCCACTACAAAAATGACCCTATGTCGTTGTTATAGAAATGAGCAAATTGTGTAATTTCCATCTCAGTTAAGAGTCATATTCTACTTATTCAAAATAACAGGTTCATGCAGGGAGTACCAAAATGTATGAAAAACCATTCGAATTCAACATCAAAATATCAAACAAAATCCAAAACTTTCTATTGCCCACATATAAGACCGACAACCCACCACACTCACTCCAAAAGACACAGCACAAGATTCTAAATTAATATGGAAAACCTATCTGTGGAAAGAACAGTCTCAATTAAACTACTATCTTTTCTCACTGTACTTCCTATGCAGTCAGATCTTATCAGCAACTATCATGCAGAACAGGAGGCAACCCAAGTTGATCAAGGGGCTCAACCGTTCATATTTCATTTGAAAATATTGTATCATCATACTGCAAAAATCTTTCCACGCCAACCCCAATAAAAAAAGAAGAAAAGAACACCAAAAATACAACAAACAAAAACCCTGAACTGTGATACCATAAATTCTTCGTCATTTACACAATGTAGCCCGTTGTAAGAAATTATAAATTGTAAGAAATTGTATGCACACAACACATTGACTCACACAACACGCACTGACTGAATGAATCAAGAGTTAAAGAAAATATCGACAGGTGTAAAAAAAATAAAAATAAATAAGCATGTGAAACAACATAAAAGGTACAAGCAAAAATTAAATTCGAGGAGGAGGCAAGGAGAGAGCTGAGACCCGCTCATTTAAGGAGCTGAGGTGCAGACATGGCACCAAGGCCACTGGCATTTAAATTTCACATGGGTTCGTTCTCTGGATCAATTTAGCTTAGCATAGTGAGGCAAGAAACCACAGGAAAATTTGTGGTGCACTGCACACAGCTTAATTTCCCCTGAAGCTCATATGAATGTGACTGCAAGCTCAGTATGAATGGAATATAGTGAATCCTCAATATCCAACATTTCTGAACCTTCAAAACTTGGTATTAACTTGATTTTATTATTACCTTTGCTGTTTAAAATACTTATTGATTGTACAATTTGACAATGAAAAGTTAAGTACCAGAGTTTTCACTAACTATTACAAACTTGTACAAAATAATAATAATAATAATAATAATAATATATTATATATTACTATAAATACGATAATATACTACTATACAAATTGTAAGTTCAAAATATTTTATTATTTTCAAGTTGTTATTACATCCCTCCAGAATTATATTTGATTGAATTATTTGCATTTCTAATTTTAAATTGATTGTTTTAAAATAAGAATTTGATTTTTTTCTACTTCCTTACTTAACAAGTGCTTTCACATCCAATACATGTGGCAAATAATACTGTATCATTGTTATTCATCGATGTTGCATAACAGTATTTGTAAAGAGATCTTTTCACCATACACCTCTCTGGTTACCCAGACTTACAAATACATTAGTTACTTTCCAGATAAGTTTTTTCAAAAATTAATAAGAAATCAAAGCATGGGAACAGTGCACACACAAGGTCAACGGGAGGTTAAACCATCCCAATAATTGTCAATTGCTTCTCTAATATTGAGCCAAAGAAATACCCATCGTTAGCAAATGGTCCAAGATGACTTAATAATTCCTTAGAAGGGGCTACACTGTGGCGCACTGAAAACAGGGATGCCATGTCTGCTAACCTGCACATGAGCGCGAGGGCCTGTTGCCTCTGAACCTGACTCCTCTGACTAGCCATTTGCTGCAACAAGAGATAAGAGTCACCCCATGGAAACCAACATACAATACTTCACCTGAGTAGACCCCCACTTGAGCAGCCACCTGAGAACAGGACAGACATGTACACATAATGGGAATAAGAAATAAACGAAGCTGCCACTAACCTGCACATAAGGGCTAATGCTTGATGCCGCTGGAAGGATTTAGCTTGCTGGGAAAGACAATGAAAAACACACACATCATTAATTTTTGTTACAGAAAAGGTGAAACAGTTACTCTGTTTTGGTAAGCCTCACACATTCAAGCCAATATGTTTATCATAAATCACATAACTAAATTAAAAGAGGATTACTAAAATAACCTTTGGTAAATGTTTACATTACCACTTATTTCAGTAGTACAAATCATCCTTGAAAATTGAACAGCACTACTGAACAATGTGTGTAAAGCACACTTGGTTTCTTCACAATGAAAAGAAAAAAATTAGAGAGGGAGAAAAGTCTAATATGTAAGATTCCTTGAACCAACACTTTACCTGAAGCAACTGTTTTGGATCCAGAAAGCTGAGGACATCTATTTCACAAGTTTTAAATTGTTGGCAGAGTAGGTTTTTGACTAATGTGTGAAGCAAAACAAAGTAAATGGGTGTACAATTCAAGGTTCAACAATTGAATTTTGATTTTCTACATTATAAATATAAAATAATATTGATATCCTCTCAAAAATTCAAATGAATAAGGAAGTTCTCAAAATATTTCTTGTCAGTGACTTCCAACAAGAAAGTTATAGAGCTAGGTTTGTGAAAACTTTCCACAAAGTTGAACAAATATATTTATTAAGTGCTATTAAATTCTGCTAAAGTACATTAGTCTATTTGGCAAATGTATTTAATATTATTCATCAAAATTTTTATAACTCATTAAAATAAGGAATGTAAAGCAAATAATACAAAGTAGGTTTTTCTACTATTCACCAGAATTTTTTTTTTGCAGATCCAATGAGAAAACTGTAATCTCACCTTGCATACGTATGGATCTTACCGTTGCGCATGCCAATGTGGAACTGTTGGAGAAGGGCAAATGATTGGGTAGCATATACAGTTGCCCACCAAATCATCTGAGCTCATTTTCCCCAATTGACTTTTAAGTTAAAACATCTATTGGAGCGAGACACAAAAAGAGCCCCTCCAAGTGAAATACAGAACACTCTTAGAAAATGTGTGTCCCAAAAGAAGAATTCTTTACTTAATTCGGCGGCGGCGATGGTGTAACGGTTAGCGTACCGGACTGTTGTACCCAAGTTGGCGGGTTCAAACCCGATCGAAGCCGTGGATTTTTAAGGGCGAAAAAATCCTTCGTACGCCTTCCTTCAGAGGGGAAGTAAAGCCGGCCGTCCCATGTTAGTAGATTTACTTGCATGTAAAAGATCAAGCCTAAATGACGCCTCTGAGCTAAATTCAAAATCGCCTGTTTCTCGCCCAAGAAATACTTTTTTCCTCTGCAAGTTGGTGAAAGGAGCGTAGCGAAATTTGCGTGGTCAGACGGAAGAGTGGGCCTGATGGTCCGAGTCTCGCCACGTAAAATAAGGCTTCAATTTAAT
Organism: Gryllus bimaculatus; assembly: GCA_017312745.1. NCBI lineage: Eukaryota > Metazoa > Arthropoda > Insecta > Orthoptera > Gryllidae > Gryllus > Gryllus bimaculatus. The sequence continues at coordinate 123,650 of BOPP01000480.1, forward strand.
ATCCAACTTCATAATCCCTCATAAACACTGTTCCTTAAGGAGGTGACGTAGAACATTTTCATTGTCTAAACCCTTTTTGTTTGAATGTGTTAAAAATCTGAATTCCCCATTACAATAAAAAAAAATTATTCCCAAGAAAAATAATTGAAGTTTGATCTAAGTATTTATTTATGTACTTGAAGGTTGTTAATGAACAGAATCTAGTAATACTGATCTCTGTGCAATTTAAAGAGATTATGAGTTCACCAGTCAGTCTAATCAAAGACTCAATTTTTGGAATGACACTCTTCAATTTTGCTTAATATATCCACAACAATGATTTTCATACAGCACAGAACCTGTAGTGGCACATTACGTAGATGAAAACTATAATTAAACACTCAATTTGATTGATTATTGTAAAACTAAGAAAAGTAACTCTCAAAACCATTCACAATAGATTCACCATTAGTATACATTGATGAATCCCAATGCATATTATTAGGTACACCACTGCTTTCTTTCTTTCTTTGAATTAACTCATCTCCAAACATGTATCTGACAAGAGATGATATGATTAATCAAATTATTATTAAAGATTGCCAAATCCCTTTTGGCTATTCCATTTACAATTTGCTTTCAATATACAATGTAAATTGAACATATGTAAAATAAATATGAGTTCCATTATTTATAATTCAAGAGAGTCAATGTTTTGTAAAATATTTCTCCTTTTAGTCCCCCACTAAACTTAAAAAAAAAAATTGAAAATGTTGAGGAGGGCGGTGCGCTTTATATAAAGTATGCCACACAGACAAGAGTTTCGTCAATTTGGAAAAATTATATGTATGGTTTGGCCACTAGTGGTGTTCACAGATGTTTTGTCATCAATTGGTTTTTCGATATAGAAATATAGAAAATAGGGATTCTGCCTCCAACGCGCATCAGGAGGATTTTCTCCTTAATTTAGCAACTGCATTTAATCATCTGTTCTTTATCAGTTCGTCAATGATTTTTTTCTTTAGTCTGGGCTATCTTTATGGTTACAGTTAAATTTAACTATAAGAATATAGTAGAGAAACATCGTCCTATATGAAATATTTCGTTGAAACATTTGGCGACATTTCTGAGGAAAGGTCGTTTGAGAAAAGTTTCTGTAAATGTGAAATTTGAAGCTCTTTTTCACACTAAAGTCGAATTTTCGAGAAATATTGTAAGACATCATAGGAAGCACATGTATTCATAAATGCATTTATATATTCAAATGACCATTAATGTGAATATTAACAACGCGCGAGAGGTCACAAAACAGGTATTTATGCAACAAGTCCTCTAAATTAGTCTTCCTGCTGAGTCCTTAAAGACTAATAGGGGATGTGTTACAAATAATGTTTAACACACTCATAAGTTACGAATTGTCATCACTCTATGTTCTGCAGCAAGGGTTGTTGGTACAGATTATTTGTATTGTTCATAAATAATCGCAGTGCGCAAGACCAAAAGGTCTAAGGGACAAGTAGGACAAAGCACGACGAAGAGGGAGAAGGGGGCAAAATGAGACAAAATGAACAAATTTTGAAAAGGGGAAGAGAGGAACACAATAGGGAAGGGAGACATACAATGATGAGACAAATGGACTGAGAGGAAAATGGCACAAGAGTGCGACACGGGCAAAGGCGACGGCGCCAATGACGACAACACGGATAATGGTGGAGGCGACGACAACGACACGAGCAAAGATGTATGCAGTTGGCTATACAAGACAGTCAAGCCACCAAGTTTAAGTTGCATGCCCAGTCTCCCAACTTGCCCCTAACCTTTACAGAGAATTGTGACAAATTTATTACTACACCAACCTGGTGAACTGACAAACAAGCCACCCGATATGGAAATGATAACACCAATAATTGAGGATGAGCTACAGCATGTAATTATTAGGATTGGTAATTCCAAGGCACCAGAACCAGATAGTATCCCCAACATCGCCCTCAAACTGCAATATCCGCTCATAGTGAAGTATTCGTGGACCTCTATGACATGTCTGAGCGATGGGGAGATGGGGTCCCATGATGAAAGAACTTTTCCAAAGGGGAAAAAACCTCCTTAAGAGCCGGCATCTTACCGACCGCTGTGCATGATCGATACCACAAGAAAGGATTTAGCGCATAACATTAGTGCGAGATTGGAAGTTGCAGTAGATAGGGAAGTAGTCCCTCAGAGAACCAGTATGGCTTTAGCTCGTTCAACAATCAATGCTGTTTAAGTTTGTTGTTGACACTGCCTGATATGCCATTGCAGGGAGCAGGTGGAGAAGAGGTCTAAAAAAGTACTGTACAATCGTAACATTGGACATTAAGAAAGCCTTAACACAGCAACATGGAGTGACATTCATAAAGTAGTCCATCAAATCAATGTACCTACATTCCAGAGAAAAATAGTGGCTGAATATCTGAATTGACGAATTCTAGTGAATAATATGGACGATGGACCAAAGGTACACAAAATCACCACCAGCATCCCACAAGGTTCAGTGATGGGTCCACTGCTGTGGAATATGTATGATCTGGTTCTCAGGCTCCCACTCCCAGAAAGAACCAAGATAATAGGCTTCGCAACCAAAATTGCCATTGCCATCATCACAAACTTTATAGAAGAGATAGTGTGTATTTGCAATGAAGCAATTGCTATTGTCAGTCATTGGCTAGATTCCACAGAATTGCAGATTGTAGAACATAAGACATAAGTGCTTCTTGTAACTAGCAGAAAGAAGAGAGAATCCATCGCAAAATTTCACCACGAATTGCGATAAAATACCTTGGCATCACGATTGACATGCTCTTATCCTTTAGAGACTACTTGGACTATGCCAGCAAAAAAGCGGAGGTGGTGAATGCTGCATTGGGTATGTTAACGTCGTACACTGGAGGGCATAGTCCTGAAACACGAGAGCTGTTTGCCTCGGTCACCACAGCTGTTTCAGATCTACGGTTCACCAGTTTGGGCCAATTCTATAGATAGGAAGAGCTATGTAACAGGCATAGCTTCAATATCTGCGCTTAGGGGTGCATGTGCGTTCCGCTTTGTCTCCAATGAAGCAGTTTGCATCATAGCCAGGATAATTCCAAAAGATAGCCCATGAACATCAAAGGCATTATGACAAAAGACATGGGACACAGAAATGCTCAGAATAATTAGCAAAACTGCAACAGTGATGGGACAGGATGGGATCCTCCAAGGGAAGATGGACTCCTACAGTTGAATCGTGGATCAGTCAAAAGCACAACGGGAAACACTTTTACCTCAGGCAGCTTCTATCAGGGCATGGATGCTTCAGAGCATACCTTCACAGGTTCAAATTGGATGATTCTCTACATTGTCGTGAGTGTGAACATGATGTCAAGGATGCAGAACACTTTTTCAGTGCCCATGTTTTGCACCCCCAACAATGAGTTAATGCTGACATATTTGGTAAACGCCAGAAGACTCCAGAAAACAGTTGCATGTATGCCTACTTCTGAAAGCAATGGGAGGTCAGTGTGTAAATTTGCAGAAAGACTGCTGGAATTGAGACACAGAAAAAGGAGAAGGTATATCTCTGATCCCTCACTTGACTAACTTCATGTAACTGGATCACTATTACACTCTCCACAATGTAATGCCTGTACATGGTTCTGCGGAGAGGATGGAAGGGAGGTTTGGTCTTGGTGATTAAAAATCTCGCACGCTGAGTAGTATTGGCCACCCAGTGTCTTTTGAAGATTTCCACATATCCTCATAAAAAACAAAACACACACAAGCCAATATGCATCCTCTCACACGCACATATGCATGAAAAAGTAAAAATTAAAAGGAGCTGCAACAGCACATGCTTTCTCATATTAGTAAAGTCAATTCAATAGTATAATACTGCTTTTTCTGATAAAACTAATATCTCAGTCTTTACTTGCGAAATTCATTACAAAACGAATCACAATGTATGAAAACTAATTCTTTTAAACCTAAAACATCAACAAAAATTTGCAATCCAGGCAATCAATTCAATTTATTAACTTCAAAGTCCAGGGGTTTGCCATTGCCACATTAGAGACACTCTCCAGCAAAAGAAACAAAATTTAAATTTGCAATTTTGCAAGACTTTTCAAGATCATTTTGAAATTCAATTTGGCAAGAATATTCCAAAAATACTCATTTAAAAAAATGTATATGACCTCATTTAAAGAGGTAATTTTAAAGATCAGATTTCATGTAGCAAAAAGATCTCTATTATTAAAATTCTACTTTGCAATGTTAATGTTATGCAAATTTAGAAAAATCCATTGTTTTTCCAAAGTTCAGACCTATATTTTAATAATTATATTTCGCTCTATAAAAAAATAATTAATTTCAAAGAATTGGAAGTCTTCTTGATAATTTTTTATAGTGTATATTTCACCCAAAATTATGTAAAAACTACTCATTTTCAAAAATTTTACATGGCCTTATTTAAAAGGGTGTTTTTGATGAACTGAGTTCATAAAGAAAAAAAATATCTATACCTTCAATATTGTAGTTTTAGGAAGACACCCAAAAACTTTGGAACATTTACATTTTACGAAAATTCAAACTTCAACAAAACCGCAACCTCTGCTACCTTTTTAAAGGGTCCTTTGCTCTATGAGGGACAAAAATTTGGAGCAATTTTCCAGAAAATTTAGAAAACACTGGTAGGGCTCCTTGTACAGTAGTCCCAAAAATCAAAATATCCATCTCAAATTCAAGAGGCCAAGATAAAGCAGCTAAATTTGTTGACAATCCTGGTTTAGTTGCCAGCATTGTTCACAGGTCAACAGATTTTTGCCATAAACCAATTTTTCAGTAACAAGGACCCACAACACATGGATTCTGACCACACAAGGGGTTAGAGATTTATTTACTACATATAGGAACAAGAATTATTCACTTTTTTGTGACAGGATCTACAGAATAATTTTTTTACTTGAAAATCACTGTCTTTGGCTGCAGACTTGAAGTACTTTCTCTACACTAAGTAAGTTACATGAGAGAAAGCAGAAAGGAAATGTAAAATGTAGTGCAGAAACAACAACAATATTAAAACAGAAAAATTAAAAGTTAAACTTTCAACACATACAAAATGCCAATCTGAACTCCTGAATTCTCGATAGAACAAGGAAATCACTTGAATGAACTGACAAAAATCAAAGAAAAACTAAATGAGAAAAACTTCAGAAATGTTCAAAACTTACATAAATTGTTTTTTTCGCTCTCCTGAATTTCTGTAATTTAGTACCTACTTGACTGACCGAGAGAGACAACCTAAGCACTACCACCAACACTTTGGCTGCAACCTTCCCCAGGCAATATTTCTTCCAACTCATTTTCCCTCAAGTAATTGCAACATTTAGTAACATTGGTTGAAGACCAAATAATATCGATAACCTGCCATTCGTATAAAGAGAACTCTCTGGAGCAAAAACAGTATCAGGGAATACACTAATGAGATTCCCCTATATTATTTTTATTGACAAGGCCAACAATGATTGCCTGATATATAGATGTATATACAATGATCTCAATGCTTTTGTTGAATTTATTTCTCTACAATTCCTTCAAACAAAACCTAATATTTGGATTTATTTATTAACTATTTTATAAATATATTTATTGAATGTCATTTTGCAACCAAATATAACTCCTACACCTTTTATAGAATTCATTGTAGATAAATATTACCCGTTAATGGAGTAGATGTTATCAAAAGAGATTCTAAAATGACTAAATGTAACTGAAACCAATTTTTCTGGGTTTAATTCAGTTATTTTTGAATCAGTGTTTAGTATATCAAGCAAATTTTTTAAAGATCTAAAATATTATCTCAAGAGATAATACATTTTAAAGTTTTTGAGGCATCTATAAACAACAAAAATTCTGTTTTTTATTTTTAAGCTTTATAAACATTATCCTAAGGTATACCAGATACTAATCGAATTTCACCAGAAATGAAATTTTTATACTTCTGGTGGAGGATTCTATCTGTTATAATCAGCAAATCAACTTACCAAAGAACCTGTGATGCCAAATGATTTTAATTTATCTGTAAGTATTGTATGATTGCCAGAGACAAAGGCTTTACTGAAACCAGTGTACATGATAGTCTCATACATGGAATTTAAAATATGAGTATGTAATTAAATTTAAATTGATGTTCCTCTACAGGTGAGAGTACGGAGGTATAATACAGAAACTGATATGAACTGTGAAACTGATTTAGTGAGATAAAAGGAAAGGAAGTTTTTAATCTTATCCATTACAATTGATCCAAGTATTTAATATTTAACGAAAATCCCATCAACATAATTTAATATTGAATCAAATAGTTTAAAAAATGCAATGTGCACAATAAATAATTAATAAAGAACATAGAATTTCCAAGTTTCAGATAAAAATTCAAGGCTTTTCTGTAAGTTTCATAAATACAAGCTTTTTATGAATTCAAGATTTCCTATGCATGTAATTCCCTGAACAGCCTTACAAAGCAATGAATATTTTATGTAGTATTTACAACAAAATGTATAACAATCATACTCAAAGAATATAACTGAAATTATCTTACCAGCTGCTGGTGAGCCAATGTCTGCTTCATCAGGACCATCTTAATGCTCTGTTCCATTGCATATTTCTTGGCTCTAGTAACTGCATCTTGTTGATCAGATGAGAGTTTTGGAAGACCTGCACCCAGCAAGCCTGGAATAGATGTATTTCTAGCTCCAGGACCTACAACCCAAATTTTTCATTTTTATTTTACAAATGCTTAAAAATAAAAGTTTCATATACATATCTATTGGACATCCATTCTTACCTGCCACAAGGGCACCATTTTGAACCAGGTTGTAAATAGGACCTGGTAAATAGTCAGTAGGGGCAGATCCACCATCTCCTATAACAGATGGAAATTGCAGTTACTAAGCAAATCCAACTCTAAACTGGACATGCAGGCAGGACCACCAGCAAGCAATTGATCTGACACCTAACTTCAACTCAGGATGTTCTCATCGGAATCAAACACTCTTGAAAGCATTGGGGACAGAAAAAGTCAAGAAATTGGAACAAGTTAAAAGTATTGACAAGAAAAACAGCTTTATAATTGAAATAAATAGAAAATTTCATATTACAATACATGAAGGGTATGCCAAATTTCAGTCAAAGTTATTGGCATCCAATTAAAAAGCAAATAAGTCACTGCATGCTACATAAAAGATTAATACACCTTCTTCTGCAGTAAGTTATCTAACATTACAAAACAGAAATCAAAGCTTATGGTTTATTGATATTGGAAAGTTACACAAGTTCCCAATGCCATCAAGATTAACATTCCTGTAAAGTCACGAAAAGCCAAAAATGTGTGTATGCACTCCTTAAGTCAACCATTCATTACACAACAAACAATTTGTATAATTCACTGAAACTGTTCAGAAAATTGCTTGTTGGGGTGATATTTCAAGCCAGCATGTTCAGTACTCTTCACAAAAATAAAAAAAAAAAAAGAACAAGAGGATCAATCAAGGCAACACCCAACTATAAAGAACTGATAAGAGGTATCAAAGGACATAGGAATTGGAAAGAGGGCAGGAAGTCAAATAATAGTACCAAACCATATTAGCCTCAGATATCATCAAATTAAACCTTTTAACTCTTTCAAGAAAGAAACATTGATTATCTTCATGATCAAAAGGGTCCTATACTCACACAAAATCTGTCTGAATATCATAATAATCCAGAAGAGTAACATTTGCTGAGGCTAAGACAGTTTAGCAATCAAAGAGTGGTGACACGAGGCTAAAGTTGACCTTTACCGCGGGGGGGTAGCAGGCGTTCAGGGTCATGTTGCCCCCTGATTGGTTCGCCCACTCCGCTGAAAACACCAGGGCTAGGCTAGGCGCAACTCTACCCATGGAACAACACAGAAAAAAGAGGAAAGAAATCAAGAAAACCAAATGGACACATGTCATCAAGTCACGGCAATTAAATCTCGCATGCTAGAATGAAACTGGAGTTTTATGTCAGTTTATTATGATGCAGCCATCTCCAGCACAAGAATTTAGCTGTCTTTTATCAATAATAGCTATAATGTATGTACGGCAATAAAAATTATATTAACTCCTGAAACAACACCTACCACAAAACAATTAAAACTTTAATAAAATATCAGGGCACGTGAAATTGCATTACAACAATTCCATAATTTATTCTGATTATATTGCCAATAACTCAATTAAGTCAGATTTAATTTGAGATCTCTATAAACTTGCTCATTTCACTTGACTGTTATGCCACAAGATATTGTTTCTGGAAAAGCAAATTAAATCTAACTTTAAAATCAATTTGCTCATACGATGAAAGAATTTAATGGTTTTATAACAGGTATTTCACGTCACCTTTAGCTACCTTCACTGTATGAGCAGGAGAAAGGTGTGAAGTCAACTATGAAGCTGCTAACAGAAAACACTATCCATTATTTCAGGACTGAAAACATACATGCCCCAAAAATCTCACAATTTATGTTCAAAAAGTTTCAAATTCATTATCAAACCTCAATGCTATCCTTCACATTATCACACAAACAGCATTCAACAACAGTCATCAGTGCTACCACATACATTGAGATCTGAATTATTCTACTTGCTAAAAAAAAACATCCATACAGTCATAAACCACATTCTAACCAGACACAATTTTAAAACATTGTTTTTAAAATGTTCTTTTTGCACAAGTTCATTTTGAATACAATTTTTTAAGTCCCCAACAAAGTTTATAGGATCTGATAATGAAAACAAAAGCAATCAATTCGACAAAAAATGAAATAGTATCGTTAAGTGATACATCATGTACATTTACAATGAAAATATTTCTCAAAATCAGATTTTCTTTTGTAAATTGTTTAAAAATTTGTTCCTTCAAATTTAGAATACATAACAAATGTCAAGAAAAGGAATGAAAAGGCTTTGTTGCCCATTACTCAAAGTATTCTGCTTGCCAATTGATAACATTTAGAATATTGTAAAAACAATTGTCTCATCTCAATTTTCTAGCACTTACTAACAAACATTAAAAAAGTTGCCAAATTAGTATCTGATTCTTGTTTAACACACCCACACAAACATTCACAAAACTAAAATATCGTACATTTCATGAATTCTTTCCATGGAAGTTTCTGCTTCAATCAAATGTGATACTAAACTACACACTTGGAAACTTCCATAGACTAACTATTCTGGTGACTATACAGTGATCTTTTGGAATCTTTCAACAACCATGTTAAAGTTACAAAACAAATATTTGACTATAGTCAACAGAAAAGTTCTCTATAAAATCTACATTGTGTCTACATGTTCTTCCTGATCTCTGAGAATCATCATTCTGTGGCTCTTATCTTGTTCATGTCCTAACATCTTTACCTTAACCACAATCTGCAAATATAACAAAAAAATACTTTCAATCACAATAACATCACTAACCAAGTACATTCAGTATCTTAATTACTAACAAAATCATATTTGCTTCCCACACCAGATTTAATTACAAAAAAATTGAGAATTTCCACAAATTCTATTTTTTGAGATGATGCAAAAGCCACGACATAAAAAATAATTCTTAGTACCACGAATACTTATCAAGTGTGAGAAACAGTAAAATCTAATTATATATTCTTTCAACTGCTATAAAACAAGCATTATATTGCATATTGTCTTAGCAGTAATAGTAGTAGTACTAGTGGTGGAGGTAATAGTAACAGTAGTATTACAAGTAAGGTGAATTGACAACAACCTGCTGGCACATGGTTATCTAATCGGAAACTTTGTTACAACTTGATTTTTTTAAGCTTATTATATTTATATTATTTTCATATTATTCTTAATCGGATAACCATGTCCCAGCTGATCAATAGCCAATTTGCCCTAAATTGGGTTAAATCAGATTATAACGAAGGTAGTAGTAACAGCAGTAGTCTTAAAAGTAGTAGTAGTAGTAGTAGTAGTAGTAGTGGTGGTGAAGGTGGTGGTAGTAGTCATGGTGATGGTCATCGTAGTACTAGTACAGGACAAACTGCTGAATATGAACTCTGACATACTCTAAGACTTACCATGGCTTGGTCTAGATTAGGTACTAAATAAAAAAAATTAACTGACAGCAATTGCCCCTAGAAAAATGTTATCCTACAAATCTGCACTCTAGTACAAAGTCACTGACTCAGTTATCAGATAATAAAATCACTCAAAAGACCAACACTGCTGATACGTGCCTTATCCACAAGCAATTTGCAACAAGTTAGCTAATTAACTACAGGCAATACAACTCAAAATTCCTGAGCACTGTTTGGGCCACATTACTACTTTACATTAAAAAACTGAATGCTTACATTCTAATGAGATTAATTATTCTGATGTTAAAACATATACCTCATGGCAACAGTTTCCCACCAACTACACTACTTTTTGGTAACATTTGTACTAAAACTTATTTGCATTAAAATTAAAAATACCACTGAATTTTAATCAGATTAAAATGCTTGTGCTCATTTGCCTGCATGTGACCAAAATTGGGTAACTAAAATGTTTATCTTCCACAGCTTATTACAATTTCCCTCAACAAATCTAGTACTGTCAATTTCACACTCCCTTTACTTTAAATATTATCTTAATGTGACAACAGCCATTTAAATGTTGTATTATGAATTCCAAGTTTTAAAATAAACCATGAACGAAGAGCTTTTTTAAAAAAAAATAATTAAAATTTCCATTCCCCTCTAAACCCATCCCCCTTTTGTGTCTAACACAGAGAAAGGTGAGGTCACAATTCTCCACTGGTAGTTAACATAGTGGATAGCTTGATATTGGCTTCACAGTAATCCTGTAACAACTCAGAAACAGAGAGAGACGTTTTGTATTAGTACAGATACACGCTCTTCGAGTTTTTATGTCCGCTACTTACAAATCAAACAGTGCATCACTGACTTATTCCATGAAATCCATTTTAAAATAGTACTGCTTTAAAAATCATTGAACTAACTACCCATTTTGGAATACGTCCCCATTGCTAAGAAACTTCATGAACGGCTTCCTTTCAAAAAAAGGCAAAAGTAAGTATGATATCCATACCTTCCACCTTAACCTTCTTCACAGGTGGTTCATTATTTTCCTGTGCAGGAGACACTGGAGGTTCTGGGTCAGTAGTCCCAGGAGGAGGCGGTGGAGGTTGAGGAGTAGGCTGTGAACCAAAATAAATTTAATAATCAACTATACATTAATAATTTTTCTTCTGAACATTTACTGAGTTAATATTTATTCTACAATTCTTAATTACATATCGTGTAATATTTTATTATTTGAAGGCAAGTTCAATCGTGTTACGATTTGTTTTGTTTTTATAGCACTTCAGCTATGATCTACTACTGAATTAAAGATATAATTTTTGCCCGAAAACTTTTAATGAAATAATTACAATATCGAAGTATGCAAGGCAGCTGTGACACTTAATTCACACTCGCCTTACTCACAAACGAACTCCAGAAAATAAAGAGAAAAATCAATAAGTAGCGGGAAACCAGAAATGCGTGGTGGGGGTAGCAAGAGAAAAAGGCACCCCGCAAAATGGCGAAAGACGCAACGCCGACAATGAATATTCTTAGAGGTAGTATTAAATGCTTCAAAAATAAACATGGAATAATTGTCTCAATAAAATGAATTACTTCAACCCTGAATAAACATAGCAATAGCAGACGGGTAAGAATACTAGTAATAATCATCTCAATAACAAAACATCAACGTGTCGAAGTCGTTACTCACCGCAGACACTGTTCCATTCATAGATGAAAAATTAGCAGTTGCAGCCATACCAAAAGAACACTAAAGTAAACAAGTCTCAAGTCAAATCATTTTTCATAAATCCATCATTTTACACAACACGTTATGAATTAAATTTCTCTTCACAACGAAGGCAACGTCGAACCGGAAGCAACCAAGCGTCCCAAGACTTCTCGTCCAAGGTGAGAGCCGACTAACGTTGTCCCGTTCTGGAGGTTGGTGGTACCTAAAAAGTCAATACACACACCAGCAATGATTTTGCCACAAAAAGTAATACGAATGACGGTGATTACAGTGAGAATGATAAATGAAGCCGGAAATACCCACAAATTTGTCTCTCACTTTATTCACTGTAGTATTTCACCAAATTCTAAGTGTGTCATCTCGATATTAAGGCAAAGAGAATATAGTATAGTATACTTCGGATTTTACAACGTGGCGCGTCAGGGTCTATTCTCACGGCAATTCGCGTCTTTCTCGATCGTGCCGCTAGACACATCGCACTGCTTGATACGGTCGCGACATCCAGCGGCACGATCGAGAAATGCGGAACGCCATGAGATCGTGACGATACGCCACATTATAATTATCGAAGTATACTTGCCGTGAAGTTGGTCGGAGTATTCTGATTAGCGTCCACCAGGTCCGCCCATGAAATGCGGTCTGACGTATCAGACTTTTGAAAGCAGGAAATGAAAGGATTAAAAAGTCCAATTTAAATAGACGTTTATTTTATTAATAAACAACTTGTCTTAACATTTTGATAACTAGAGGAAAATCACCGAATTGAATTAATTACTTCAACTTATAGCAGTTAACATTCTTCCTTAATTTACCTTTCATATATTTAATGAATTGACACTTCAACACTAACGAAATGGATTTATTACTTGTTATAAGTGTAGCGTCTGGCTTCGTTGTTCTTATATGTATGCTTTTTCTCCTTAAACAGAGACAATCAAAAGGTAAGGTGCATTGAAGCATATGGTTACTTTCTAATTGCTTGATATATATTTTGTGTTCTGATTTCTTTTAGAACCCGAAGGTCCACCTGCCCAACAAATAAGAGCACAAGAAGCTGCAAGACCCAGACGAGTAGTTGCTGCAGCTCGTAATCAAAGAGCTCGATTGAGAACAGCAGGTATTTAATAAATAAATGGATTCAGAAATTTTTATATAATTTACATCCAACTTTTAAATTAAAAGACTAAAGAAAACTACCAAATCTGTGTCCATACAATTTTTGGACCAACCTAAACGTGGCCAAAAGAGGAACATGACTGTTTTGTTGTACAAGGTTTTTGAAATTAGTTGTTATAAAAACTGCATTGCAATGAATTAGTAGTTATTTTCCTTTTTAATTTAACTAGAATTTTAAAAAAATTATTGCAATTGCATTTTGAAGGGCCTCAACATCATGATTCTGAAGAAGACGAAGATGAAGAGCCAAAAATTGACATTTCTGATAAAGTGGGAGCAAAGAAACGAGCTAAATTAGAAGCAAAAGCAGAACGAAAAGCTCAGCGAGAAGTATGTATTAGAAAATTTGTTTGACTTTTTTAACCTTCAGGAATGTAATAAGAGTAATTTCTGTAAATAGGCAGAAGCTCAAGCAAGAGAAGATAGAAAAAGACGACAAGAACAGGAGGAGGAAGAAAGACTAAAGGCTGAAGAAATTGCTCAAAAAGAAAAAGAAAAACAAGAGGAGGAAGAAAGAAAATTACGAGAGGAGAAAGAACGCCAGGAAAATGAGGAATACTTAAAGCTGAAAGCTTGTTTCAGTGTTGAAGAAGAGGGTTTTGAGGAAGAAAATATTGAAAATTCAGAAGACAATCTCCTACAGGAGTTTATTAACTATATCAAGGTTAGGAAGTTACAAATTGTTTGTGGCAATTTAATAAAAATTTTTGTATTTTTCGCTTTTTCTCACATGTATTCAATTTTAACAGAAAACAAAAGTGGTGGTTTTAGAAGATCTTGCTGTCACTTTTAAACTGAAGACTCAAAATGTTATTGACCGAATCCAGGAACTTCAAAAAGAAGGTACACTCACTGGTAAGCACTCACTTGTGTGCTTTAGCCATCTTCTCCTCTCTTTGTTTACTTAAACAGTTCATTATTTATTTGCTTTTAGGTGTTATCGATGATAGAGGAAAATTCATTTATATTTCCGAGGAAGAGTTAGCAGCTGTAGCCAAATTTGTGAAGCAACGTGGCAGAGTATCTATTTCTGAACTAGCAGAGTGCAGCAATCAACTTGTCAATTTAAATCCTGATGTTTCTGTAGCATTGAAAACCCAGTTGTAATTAAATGAAATATATTTTTATCATTGAATAGTAAAACTTTATTCCCAAAAGACTTAACTATTCCCAAATTCATAATTGCATATATTCTAAAGATTCTAAACATGAAAAATTAAACTTACTGATTGCCCATAATGTAGAATTTTGAATGGGAGTGAAAGTGATAAGAGGAAGAGGTTTGTTTCAAGGCATGTTTCCATTATACAGAAATTTCAACAAATTGCAAATTCCTAGTTACATATGTTTCTTCAGAAAGTAAATATCAGCATTTTTTATGACTACACAATCATAAATTGGTTATAACCATGGTAATGTGTTAAGTACACTATAATTAATATCATGTTTAGTTTAAAAAAAAAATGCAGGGAACATGTTCCCATTTGAATTATGCTTCAGAATGAGAGAAATGTACCTTTAAAAGTGTTCTGCTTCTTGAGTTGACTAGGAGTAATTTAAAAAATTTAGTTCAATAATTTTTGGAGCATTCAAAGTTTGAGACTTGATGAAAATGCTTAACAGAAATGCTTGAAAAATTTCTATTAACAAGCTTGCAAGGAGAGTTGTTGAACTTTTGGATACGTATAAATGAAATTGTAGCCATTTGATTCGTGGCCAGAAACAAATTTGCCTTCATCTTATAATCACCTATATGCTGAGTTAAATGTAGAAATTGTATGAACGTTCCAGAATTATGTTAATTTTCAAAAGCATTTCTCTAAAATATATCACAAAAATTCTTAAACAAAACATGATATTGCATTTTGAGATCTTGTTTGTCATTGCTAGGTTTTCAGGCACTATTTGGAAATGGACACATGTGAAACAAGTTTTAAAAGTAATTTATAAAGTTATGTAATACATAAAAAATAATATTTAAACAAATAATTATGCATACATAATACTTTTGTTTTGCAAATTTGAAAAACAATGATGTCAAATAATCAAATTGTTATGTAATTTTTGATATCAACAGTTGATACATTCAATTTACAATAAGTAATATTCCAATTATAAAAAGCATCTGACGGATTATATAGACCATAAAAAGAAGCAGCATATTTCCATGATTGTGTAATTTAATAGTTCTGTTACCATTGAAGAACAACTACTTTGGCCTAAATTTTACAGAAGATTCTTAACAAGATAAAAACACGTTATTCTTGTGGCACTGTATTCTGGGAGATCCAAATTCAATTCCCAGCAGGGGGCAGTCAATTTATTGAACAGTATGCACCTAGTGTGGGTTGTAACCCCCCCCCACACACACACACACACACATGTAATACCAGAGGGATTGCTCCCCACAGTGGGCACTCGTGGAAATACCTTCAAGAATGTAAGAAATTGCTCAAAAGGAAAAACAAGAGGAGAAAGAGCGCCAGGAAAATTAATACTTAAAGCTGAAAATGTGTTGTGTTGGAGAGGATTTTGAGGAAGAAAATATTGACAATTTAGAGGTACGACATGTGGTAATATTAATAGAGGATTACTCCGAACGCGCAAAGCGCTCAACACCCCTCGGGGCTTGGAGACGCCTTGCGTCAATTGAAGCAGCA
>BOPP01000480.1:139357-158348 GCA_017312745.1 Gryllus bimaculatus
AAAAAAAAAAAATACATTAGGGTGCGTTCCTGAATAGTTGGGAGCTTAAATATTTCTATGGTGACCTTCCGATTGGATGACACCGTACCAACTCAATTACGCCAGAGGCAGCTCCAAATAAATCCAAGTATAATCGTTGGAATGAAGAAATTGCATCGTTACTTAGTTCATATTGGTGACGGAATTGAATTGGTGCCTTATCTTACGTGGCGAGACTCGGGCCATTAAGCCCGCTCTTCCGTCTGACCACGCAAATTTCACTAAGTAATTTTCACCCACTAGCGAATAAAGGAGGTATTTGTTGGGTGACGAAAGAGGCGATTTGAATTTAGCTCAGAGGCGTCATTTAGGCTTCATCTTTTACATGCAAGTAAATCTACCAACATGGGACAGCGGCATCTTTTACATGTAAGTAAATCTACTATCATGGGACAGCCGGCTTTACTTAGGTCCGAAGGATTCTTTCGCTCTTAAAAAATGGCTTCGATCGGATTTTATACGCCAATTCGGGTATAACAGTCCGATACGCTAACCGTTACACCATCGCCGCCGATCGCCGAGTGATCACGAGCCACTGTTGGTAGCATTGCCTCCACTTCTGCGACTCGACTACACTTCACAATGCCGTCCGACAAAACATCACAGGAACGTTGATTACCTATCACGGAATCCGTTACCGCCAACAATCTATTCTTGTTTGCCTTCTGAAAATAAAAGGACTACAATTTTTTTAATTGGGACTAATTTAATTACTTAATTGGGACTAATTCTCCGTTACAGTGCGCTAGGAAGTAATCCTCCATTACTTGTATAAGTCATTACGTCTCGTCGCGGTCAGTTGTCAATAAGACGACCAGTAGCACGCGCCTCCCACTATAATCTCCTGCGTCACTACCCAGCGGCCAGAATTGGGATACGGGTAGGGTTTAGGACACTTCATAGGAGTTGGAATAGCCTTTGTGAGCTCGTTTTGTTGGAACAAATTTCACGTGACATTGTCTGGAAATCGAACGCGGATCTCCTTGGTGAAAGGCGAGTGACTTCGTTCTGTGTGAGAGAGGGGCCTCACGCGTATGGAAGAAAGTAGTGTCACAGTGAAAGACCCCCGTATACTTTGCGAAGTTGTCCGTTAGTGCAGTCTGGTTGTCTTCCTGAGAAGTGCAAGGACCCTTCCTTACAACAATTCTACATACGTCGACTCGAACTTACGATGGCTGGAAATTGCTTACTGTGGGGACTACGTCTAGTTATTCCCACGTTTCTACGGCCGCAAGTTCTCAAAGCTTTACACGACTATCATTCAGAAATCGTCCGACTGGAGTCGGTACCCCGCTCCTACGTTTGGTGGGCAGGTATCGATTCTATAGTGGAGGGGGCAAAGCGCCGCGTGGCCTGCGCGCAAGTACAAGCAGCGTCGGCCAAGGCGGCTTTGCGCCCGCGTTCGTTTCCGGAACGGCCCTGGCAACGCCTTCGCCTCACTTTCTGAGGGCCAATGTTCAAATGCGGCTAGTGATAATCGATGCACACTCGAAATGGCCCGAGGTTATTCCATTCACACGTCTACCCATCAGCCGCTACAGTGATCACTGCTTTGCGCACCATTCTCGCTCGATTCTGTTAGCCTGACCAGATTGTGTGCGAGACAACGGCCCTCAATTTACAGCACAAGAACTTCGCTCATTCTGCGATCAATGCGGCGTATCACCCTGCAACACATGGGGAGGTGGAGCGGTTCGTCCGTTTGTTCAAAAAGGGCACGAAATCATTTGGTCTTGGGAATGAGAGGGCATTTTCTCCTTGCTAACCGTACGACGCCGCACTCTCCAACGGCTCGTACACCGTCAGAATTACTACGCGGGCGCACGGTCCGTACTCGATGGGATTTGCTGCGACCATCCGTCGGAGAAATTCCCGAGAACCAGGAGCGTACACGGCGCGCAGCGAGTCAATGTGGCTTGCGGAAATTTCACGTTAGCGACCTAGATTAAAAAGGAGAGGGACTGATGTTTTTACAAAATCAGTATATTGTACTTTTCGAGCGTTACAACCCAAAAGCCCTCTATCCACTCATACAATAACAATGCCAGGTAGTATGCACAGAGCAATCGGCATCCGTCGTACAAATGGACTCACGACATTCCCTAGAGCCAATGGAGATTGGCCCTTGAAAACGACATGTGGATCAGCAGCGAAGTGCGGTCTGACGGGGAGGAAATGTGAATGAGCTCCAGTTGCTCGTATTTTGTTTTACTTGAGTTACGTTGCCAGATGAGACTATTCTGTCAATAGATGTACGTGTCTAAGCTCCACAATTACAACTATTCTCTCCAAACGCTCTCTCCAAATACAAAACAGACCCTGAAGCTCTGTGGTCATTTATCCTCACCCACCCCAGTCGGGCATACTCGTACAAGTACACCGGGCTGCATCCTGAAATGCCGGAACACAGCACTCTACCTGGACACCTCCCCAATAAAGCCTCGGTTACACCGCTCTGCCAGCTCAGAGCTCACAGAGCACCGGAACGAATTCCAACTCAATAACCCAAGAATGTCGGGCTTGCCTTGGCGAAGGTAAGTGCTGAACTGGAGGTCACACGGACAAGTCCAGGCTGCTCGGGGTATCCATCCGTCTACCCACTGCAACAGTCTTCGAGCTATCGACGTGAGTAGCGCCGAAATCGGGAGAGGCCTGCCGGGAGACTTCAATTTCTTCGTCAGACTTCTTTATGTGTGTGTGTGTGGGAACAAGTCTTGTCCCCAATCTCGCTCCAAAAGACGGCGGGGCCCATCTGGTCGGTTACCGGGCACCCGGAGTAATCAGGAACATAGAACCCGCTTTGACGCTAACGACGTGAGTACCGCCGAGAAGCTGGGACCCGGGTGGACGTTTCCAGCCTCTATCAAGAGCCTCATACTCTCCGACCGCTGTTTCCCCCAGCAGGGAATTCCGTGAACAGCTTAACTGCCATTTAATCAGTTATTAGTTAAGTAGGCATGAGACCTGCAGCCTTTGGGAGCCCCACGGGAAAATGAGGCGGCAGCAGACGTTGAAAAAGGCGTAAAGGGGCAAAAATTAGTGGCCGCAGATACTCAAGCGTTTGATGAATAAATTTCACATAACGAAGTTGTGTTTGGCAATTGCGATATAGGAAACTTGTTGCTACATTTTTATAAGCTAACCCTGGTAACAAGCTGCATATTCTTATAGTAAACAACGAACCTTCCACCGTTAAGTTTTTTTTATCTCGCAATGTATTATTGGATATTGGCATATCTGGGCGTCTTCGTTTAAGAGTTTCTTTCAGTACTCATTCTAGAATTCCCGCCTTCTATGGTAATGAAAAAATCGTAATTTATGAAATTTCTGCTGATAAAAGATAGTTGGTGAGTAATTTGTTTCATCAGGATGACCTCACCATTGGACTCTGTTTTGCAAAGAATATCCTCCCATTTCAAATCTTGGAAATATTCGTGTCATTCCTCAGATTCTAAAATTTTTAAAAGCTAGTAGTGTGGGTCTGATCTCATTAATAGCTTACCCCAAAACCCAATTGTTTTTTCATGAGAAACTTGCATTACTATTGGAATAACTATTACACGCACACGTTTTCTTGATATTACACAGCGGGGAGAGAAGGGCTCCGGCTACGTCACAGCTAAAAGAGCGTGCAAACTGTTGGTGTACGGCATGAACTTAACGCACCAAAGCGTGCCACGAGAAATACTACGATTATTTTGAAGGTACGAGTTGGTTGTTAGCAGTTAAGTAAATAGGTACATGTTGTTTCGACTCTAACCTAAATATCTCAACAGACCTTCCTATTCAGCGCTTGTTGAGGTCTAAGGAGCTCGTGTAGGAAGAAAACAAATGCGATCTATAGCAGTCATGGACATTTGAGAGGTTGGGTGATACAAGTGGTATTGTGCGGAAATGAACATTTTTCACCTGTACATGTCTCGTAAACTATTTCAACACGCTAAGTATATTTTATATACACATGTTGGACAAAATAATTCGAAAATCGCAGTAGAACCCCTGTATTCCGAATTGGGGATGTGGTCCGTTCGGATTAGCCGAAAAATATACCGTACATATACATCTATATGTTATCTATAGGATTGCATCGTAGCGTGCGATGTGAGAAAATGGCAACGTTTGAGTTGCGACATGATGTGGCAATGTTGCAAACAATGGAGTACACTACGCGCAGAAATGATCGCAGTGGTTGTTTGTTTAGAAGGGTAGAATCACAGTTGTGTCGCTGTTGTTGACAGGTGTTCTGCGAACAATATTTAGTATTGGGTTGACTTACACCGTGTTCAAGCTTTTTCGCTCATAAATTAAATTAATACATATTTGATGTTTTTCGTTAATTTTGTTTTCCATCCCGAATTGTGTTCGAAATTTCGGATTTGCGGGATTCTACTTCAGTACGTTCATCTTTTTGCATGTTGGTGCCACTGCGAATGTACAAACTCCGCGATGCAGCTGCACAGCACAGTTGACGTGCCACGTTTTGAAGGTAATATTGCAGTATATTACAGGCGTTTGTTTGACACTGAACACAAGTGACCAGTGAAATTTGATCTCGCTGACTCCGAAAGAGGGGAAGTCGTTGGAGCGTGTGATGGAAACAGCTGAAATGAGGGGCATAATTCCAGTTCGAATATCGTTGAGGCAATTGGCGGATATTTCGGCACGAGAATGGGAGAACGTTCCATTGGAAACTATTCCGACATATTGTGACGTCGAGTTGGTTATTTTAATTTTAATCTGGCCCCCATACTTGAGGCAGTTATTTGTGATGACGCTTGTTTGGTGTGCCTGCTAGCTCAGGTCCTGCCGGATACCTTTTTTCAGGGGAATGAAATGGAGCCTTGTTAATTTAAAAAAATCTAATTACTGGAAGTTACAAAAATTATGAACTTCTATGAGCTCATTATCTGGGTTAATAATAAAATAAATTTATAACTACGCTGTTGAAAAATATAAAGAAGTTGAAGGGCCAAAGAGCGGCCACGCCAGTTCATAAATTGTTATAAAATTTTCCTGTTCATTTAGGAGTGACCAAGAGGAGTCTTTTGTTTCCCTAAGTCGCTTCAAGAATTGCTTATTACCTTTACATGGTTTAATACCTAAAGACATCACCGTATTCTTGGGCGCCGTCGGCAGATAACAGTGCGCGGTCGATTTCAGGTCCACGCCACACCAAAATCATTGTTGCACTCTTCATCGATCTGTCTTTAATTGAGAAGGCAAGTTTTAAATAATTCACGGTACTTCGTCTCCTGAATAACGGTAATCACTTTATGGTGGCGTAATGCAACACGCCTGGCTACCAATATTAGAACAAGCGGGTGCCTAATCACGACTCAAGCACCTGGCGAGCCGACTTTATCGTGTCCGTTCCTCACTTGTTCTTGCCACAGCGCGTCCCGAGCCCCGATTGGCGAAGCGATCTCTACTCAAGTCGGAGATCAAATTGCACGAGGACGTGACCTGTCGCTCACTGCTCTGCTTGACCAACCCATTGCGAATTCAGTTAATCACAAGTCCCGAATCGCACAATCTCACTGCGTACATAATGCGATCTTTCTCTCCGCGATCCGCTCCACTCGACAGTCGTGTCCCGTCTACCCTGCTTTCCGCTTCTACCTTCTTTTTCCACGTGTCTAGACCCATGTTCTCCCTACCTGCAGACGTAGTATCCTGTCTGGTTCAGGACCGCGGGAGCTCTCGGGACATCAACATAGCACCTAAAATAACGAGACGTCACAGCAGAGCAGCTGATTGTGGCACCAAAGGTATATACTCGTAAATAAGCTACTTACACATGCTGGTCACTTTTCAGAAAAAAATCAACACTCGCCTCATCCACAAATACGAAGAGCAAGAACAATATTTCTGAGAAAACGGAAGTACATTAATTTTCACAAAGAAAAAACAAAACATCACATACACAAACCTTTTAATCCATCATGTTTAATTGTGTTATACAAAGAATGAAGAGTACAGATGAACATCGAATACACAACCACAGAAAAATTCTTTTATATCTTGTACCACATCCAAGATTCAAGTTTTAGAAAAATCATCAATCATCAATTTCCTCATCGGACTCAGACTCATTACCGTCATCTCCTTCTTCTTCGCTGGTAACATCTATTTCATTAGATTCGGACTCACATTTTGAACAATGGCAGGTAAAAAGATAATTTTCTCTGAAAAAAGAAGTTAAGTACGTAACTAAAATTGAAAAAACAAAACAATGAAAACATTACACAACACATTCATCCAAAATGTTTTCACCTTCTATCAGCTTCTTTATTCTCACAAATTAAAACAAGAGGTGCTACAACACAACACATTTCTCATCTTATTTGTGAATATCTCTAACATGAAAAGGAAAAATGAAGGTGTCGAACCAAAAGTGACTACAAAACCCAGAAGTGTGCAACAACTGAATAGGAAATTACCCCTAAATCTGAATAAAACAAATTTAGGAAGAAAAACATGCTAAGTTCGCACACAATGGCACGAGGAAAAGCAGATGACGCCACCGGCATCATACTAACACCACAACAAACGGTTGCATTGGGAGTTACACGGAAAATGTGCACTTTGCGCTCTTTAAACAGTCTTTTGGGAGCTCTACTGGTTTGCCAGAAGTGTGCAAGGCAGCTTCCAGTGTCGCTTTTTCACTTCTAAAACACAGTTCGCCAGGATCCATGACCAGAGGCAGTCAGCGAAGAGCTCTGGGGTCCTCATCGCCGGCTTCGCTTGAGAGAATCGAGGGAACACCAATTTTCTGTCTTCGTTTTTGTATCGCAACGATACATAGAAAGTGCAACATGTTTACATTGCCAAGCACTGGGGCCTCATCGCCATGAAGTGCGCATGTCGAAGACATGAAAATTCAGGTAATTTTTGAGTGCTCGGCATGCACCATTCAAGGTATATGGTGAATTTAACTTGTATGTGTGGAAACGTTGACGCTTGGAAGAATTTTTTTTATTGAAAATCTGGGTGTGATCGCTAGGAGTTCTCACAGGTCTATCCAAGAAATTATTTTGTGTCCTTATGCATACGAGTGTGAGATAATTTAGGTTAGATTTATTTAGTCAAAAAACAGTATAAACTGTATGTGACTAATGGGGGAGAAGATCATCTGGGCACGTTTTCTTGAGTTCCAGAATCCCTTCTCATCATTTTAACTATAAATAGTTGAAGGATGAGTAAAAGTTGAAGATACATAAATAAAAATAAAATTGAAAAAGGTGCAAGATTAGCAACATTTGAAAAACTAGACACTTCTGTTCCCTAGTAATAGAAAAATTACGTGCAACGGTAAACGAACTGCAGGTTTGATTTTTCTGCATTGCTAACAAAATAGAAACTCACCCTTACCTAAACTCCTACCACTACAAGTAAAAGGAGAGTTCAACAAAATGTGCACACAGTGAAGCTACATTTATGCCCAGAAGCAAATTAGGGGCCATCTCAGCATTTACTCAATGTATCAGGTTAACTAGACAAGATCCTGATCGAGAGGCAGTAAATTAGAACCACAAATTATTTTTGTGACAAGATTTTTTTTAAAGTTATTGTGTGTTTGTCCTTGCTCCTGCTGCTTTGAGACAGACTGATTTTCCTTAATGAAGTTAGAATACCTTCTAATTCAGGATTTATTTTCCCAGGATTAGACAAAGATTTCAGTGTAAAATTAAATTCCTTTCGGGTCACATATAGAAAAAAATCTGCTGAAAGCCGTACATTTCAAGTTTTCAAAAGGATATTGAAAATGTAAAATCTGAAGGAAAAAAAAAAAAGAAGAAAAAGAAGAAAGAAGAAGAGGAGGAGGAGAGAGAGAGACATACACAAAGATCGAAGATACATGTTCATAATTGAATGGAGCTGCAATTCCCTTTTCGGGAGGGGGAGGCGGGGCACAAACCATCACTATCAAATAATACTATAAAATTTACATTTTACAGAGGGAAAATTCTCTAAATATTGTTTTATATTATTTTGTCACAAGATAGTAAATTTTAAGGAAAATTTGTATTTATGAACTCAATGGTGACTGAACTGAGATTCTTTATACTGTCAACAAATAATATGTTAAACAATGTTTTATAATACATGCCCCATTTATAAAAATCTGGTTTTAAAGTCGATTCATAAAAATCTAGATAACATATGTGGGAACTGTCAATTTCCCAAGGATGCAAATCTCTTGGCTTATTCTTTGCAGGACTACCTACTCAACATGACCAAAGCAGTTTGTAGTGGTCTGCTATGCGCAATCTCTGGCAACAAATTTTACTGAAACAAAGAAACAATCTTTTTGATTTCCTTCTTTCATAACAGTATGTTTGTGTTCAAT
Source organism: Gryllus bimaculatus (assembly GCA_017312745.1). Lineage (NCBI taxonomy): Eukaryota > Metazoa > Arthropoda > Insecta > Orthoptera > Gryllidae > Gryllus > Gryllus bimaculatus. The sequence goes on from BOPP01000480.1 coordinate 147,747, forward strand.
TTACAAAGTTTGTGGTTCAATTTAATGGAACATCATAATTTAATGGATCATTTTATGTTTGAGTAGCCAAAACAATGTACTTATCAACATGATATTCAATCCTTTGAAATTGTGATACCTAAATTACATTCCACCTTAACTACATAATTCATAAATGAATTTCCTTCAAAATCCTTTTTTTTTCTGTAGCGGTACAGTGGGAGTTTTACATGACATCGCTAAAAAAATACAAGTTTAAGTTGTCATATAATTAAAAGAACATAATCGTCACAAACACAAGGAAATCTTGCAATGTTGTAGCAACTCTAGTTTTTAAAATATACACATAAGCAAAAAATAAGCTCATACGTCCATCTTTTTAATAGTGGGGAACATAATTTAGAGATTTTATTAATATAGATGATCTAGAAAAATGTACTTCTTTTTTTAAAAAGAACTGCACTCCAGCTCCACACATTCTTTGTAATATTTGTACACGAATTTTATTTGTAGCACTTAGGCACTCGTAAAATAAGTCAGAAAGGATCCAGATTGTGAAAACAAATTCAAGAGCAGTGCAAGTCTGACCAACAGTTCTGAGGAGAGCACAGACGTTTTCTACAAATAAGCTGACATATGATCAGATGATATCTCATATCTCAATAGAAGAAAATAAAAATGTATTGTTACCTTAAAATTTTGTGTCTTGAATGTCTACTCCTTCCCAATGCACAGTCATCTAAATAACTCACACAAATTTCTTCCCCAGCTGCTATGTCACGGACTGCACACATAACAAGTTGAAAATTGCTATATGGGAAATTAGGAGCAGCGTTCGGTTCACAACTATGATTGCAGGCACTCTGCAGTGCATACAAAGCTGATCCCTCGTTGTTTAGGAAAGAACCCATGACTGAAAAAGAAATTTTAATATAAAAAATTTAAAAAAATTCTACCTAATATTTCAATCCAAAAATTAAAGGAATAGAGAAAAATTACCTTCTTCAACATCATCATAAAGCTTATCTATAAATCTATCAAGGTTTTCTTTGTCTTGTTGAGGGAGTTTTAATGCAGAAACATTCTTCACCCATTCACTTAAAGGACTTGTTCCTACTCCCTGACCGTTTGTCCCAACTAGAGCTACCAAAGACTGAAAACCTTCTGGAGTTAACCACTAAAACATAAGTTAATATAATAAATAAAATACATTGACGTGATTCCACATATCAAATTCTTTATCATATAAATTCAGGTTTGGTTGAAATACAAAACAAACAAGAAAAGTGAACTGTTTTCATTTTGAATATAGAAGTAGTTCCAGTAATATTTAATGGATTGCTCTCTCACACACTTAAAAGTTTCAAGTAATCCATGAATCAGCACAGGATCAAAATTTAAAAATGCAAAATAAACACAAGACAAGAATGATAATGAATGTCCAACTTTCCCAATTCTGAGATAATACCATTTTGTAAAGCTGCAGTAAATTTTTTCTTGGACACATTGAAGTGTCAAAAATGCAAGTGATATTAAAATAATGAAAGGAATGTCAACGAGAATCCAGGTATTTGATAAACTCATGTTTGTTCCACTTTTCTTACGAAAAAATTTGTAGTCAGAATTTTGTATTACTGATGAATAGAGAAAGGAATTTCTTGTATTAAAAATCGCAAAATATGAATTTATTGTTTTCACAAGTTTGAAAGAAAGAATTGAAAATAAGTAAAATAAAAATTCATATGGCCCATACCATCATTTTCAAATTTTTGAACACAAAAGATCATTGACACACTAGAAAACTAGTGTCACATTTTGTTTGCAACACTTTAAAAATGTATTTTAATGAAGTCCAAGGGGGCTGGTTTTCATGGATAGGTTTTGAGTTCTGTGACCCTGACAAGAGGTATCTATTTCTCGGTAGGGTGCAGGAAGTGCAATAAGGAAATGGTCAGTAAGAAATGTTGACCAATTTCCATTAAGTTACCCATTGAAACTGCAAGCCAAACACAAAGGTATTTTGTGGACTGAGCAAGTATCCATTTATCCTCGATTCAGAGAAGCAGGGATACATTTGACAATAATTCATGGAAGAGGTCTGCAGGTCAACCAAGAATTACTTTGCTCCCCCCAGAAAAAGGCGATTCTAGTAATATTTATTTGGCAATCTCGTATCTGAGATATTTCAAGTTGACATGTAAATATGTTAAAAAGGAAAGAATATGTAGTAAGTGATAAAATGTCATACCAAAATATGACAAACAAGCTATAAATTAGTGCTACAGAATGGCAAAGACTTTCCCCCACTAGTAAGTATTCTAATCTCCTCAGTCTAGGTTAGATTTTTGGTATTGCTCCACCCTCATCCCAGAAGCTACCTATTGCCGCCAAACTATTTTTTTTCTTCATATTTTCTCAATTTTTTGGATCCCTACAATTGAAATATGTATTTAAAAATATTTCAAGGGTAAAACAAATTCCTGAAGGAAAATTTTCATTCAAAATTTGTAGCCATTCTCAAGAATATGTTGTTTAAGCAATTCCGAACATGCATAATATTGAGCTTGTTTTCACAGAGAAGTTTGGAGTTTTCGAAAAACCTCATTCTCGAAAAACCAACAAGAAATCATTTGAAGCACTTGTGTTCACTAATGCAATAATGCACAGAAAATACCAGTAATGTAAATATTATGGATGGGAGGGTGAGATTTCAAAGTTCAATTTTTTTTCTCTTCCTACAACTAAATATTGAAGGTTGCACATGCACAAATTTATTAAAAATGATTAGTTTTCACATAAATTGTGTGAAATATAGGCATTTTTTTAAAACAATTTTCTAAAAACAACTCCAAATTTTTTACATTAAATTTTGATCTTGAATAGAATCAAGGGCACTTAACGAATGGTGCTGGTCTCATGTTTTTTAAATCTGTAAAAATCTTTAAATCAAACTTATTTCAGTGTCTCTTTAGATCCACAATCATGAAGATTTTTTTCCCTTAATGAAGATGTTCTCAAAAACATCTTCAACGTCATGTCCAATTTTTCAGGAATACGAGTGTTTTTGGCATAAAACAGGCAATTTTTTAATTTCAAACATTTCTCACAAACGGCTCCAGTTTTCTCTCTTTTTCTTTCTTTCTTTTCCTTTTTTTCTCCCATGTATGTAACAAAGAACATTAAAGAAAGCTGATCCCATTTTTGGCACACTTTCTACATTTTTGGAAATTGGAAATTAAAAAAAACTCAAAATGGTAAATTTGAATTTCCCACGCTTTGAAAAAGTGATTTGAGAGGTGCTTGGTGGCATATTCTTAGAACCCCCTCCTCATAGTTAAACTTAATAAAATGACTGGTGGATAAGCGATGAAGTTTTTGCTGAAGTATATTCAGGAAAATGTTCTCTCCACAATTGATGAAGTGTACCTTTACTGTGATAATTGTGATTAAAATAAGAACCACACAATGGTATCCTTCATCATGTCTTCAACAGATATGGGAAGTTTAAAAAAGTAGTATACAGGCTTCCAATGAGAAGTCTCTTGTTCTTACCCATTGACAGGGATTTCGGTTTTGTTAAAAGGAAACTCGGAAGAAATGTCGGATATTGAAGAGGGAAGGAAGTATCAGAATGATTGTTAATTCAGCTAAAGTTAACTATTAATTATGCAAAACTAATTCATTGTTAATCTAGTATACACAACTACTATCGATTTTCAAATCTGAAGTCCAAACTTGCATTAAAAATTAATGGTTTCCGAAGGGATGACACTAAGAAGTTGAAAAAGGTGTGTGTTCAATGTGTCTACATATTATGAATTTATTTCTGAACAATCTAAAAGGGGGTCAGCCACAGTTTCAACTTTCACTAATGGAACCGTGCGGAAAAAGTTTACTTTGCCATTAGCAGTAATTCATCTGCCAGCTCTAAAACCTTAACCCTTTAACTGCTATGGGCTGGCTGACTGTAAGTCACATGTCTTGCGTCATGCATCTCACTGCAGGGCCCGTTGTAAGGTGAGCTCACTCGCACATAGACACTGTGCAAGACACCTCAGCAATCAGTAAGTCTTAGCGATAGCTGAAAGCATGTCTGCATGAGCAAACTCGTCCAGAGACTCTTGGATCATCACAGTACCACGTACCGTCTTGTTCAGAGGTTCCCAGCGACAACCTGACTCAATGTCATAACTTCTCCTGAGACTATAACGTACGGAAATATTTTGCATATAAACTCGTCTAGAGCTGTCAAAGGGTTAAGACGCTGGAAGACAAATCAGCAGGAAAAAACAAACAATGATTCCAAAAATGTTGAGTGCATTGTTATGTAGGCATATATTCATTTTGATAACAATACAATTTCATTTATCATTCCCTTTTCATTCAGGCAGTGGGTTAATAGTTCTTTATGATGGTATGAGGTATCTTTGCAGCAAAACAAATTTCATAACCACAGAATATTATATTCATAACTAGTGGACCCTATAATGCTTTGCTATTGCTGTGTATTACACATCACACTACTGGTTATGTGATAGTTAATCATGTGTTACCCTCTGCTCTGAAAATATTCTAATAGATTAAAGACTTACACAAGTATGGGTTTGTTCAATGTCCTGGTTTGAACATGGTTATCAAGTATCCTCTTGTTAAAACTTTGCCTCAAATTTGGGCATGCATTTGCTACGATATTATCTTAGAGAAATATGATTTACTTGTCCAAGATTCAAGTAATAATTCTAGCTGATATTTCACAATTGCAGAGGATAAACAATTGATTAAGTGAAGATGCTCTTAATCTCTCACTACAGTAGAACAATAATTACCAAACATGAAAAAGTACAAGAAGTATACTGTATTCAACTTACGTGCTGCACTGATTGATCAGTAAAAATTTCAGACATTATTTTCCGTAGGGTAAAGAGTTGTCCAACAAATTGTTCACCGAGAAGCTTATGGGCTATTTCTTCTTGTTCATTTACTGTCTGATGGCACAACTGCACAAATGTTTGGGCATATTTAATCAATAAGGCATGAAATTACAATTTTGAAAAATAATTTCACTCCAATTTCAATACCTGCATAAACAAATGCACAGCTCCATCTTTATCTTGGGCTTGCTGAACTGTGGCCAAAATACGAGCCAAAAGCATAATTGAAGCAGTTTCAGGAGGATAGTGCAAATTTCTGCAACATCAATTAGTTTGATAATGTACTTTTTCTATTAAAATTAAATGTAACAAAAAAAAAAAAAAAAAAAAAAAAAAAAAAAAAAAAAAAAAAAAAAAAAATGGATAGGTACTTCAGATGTGAAAGCATATTCATAACTGAACATAAATCACATGATACACTTCAATTAGTGTTTTAAACAAGAGTGAATAAATTTCTTATATCTAGTTCATCAAGATCACATTTCATATTTATTTATCTTATATTTTACCATGTTATTTTGTTTTCATTACAAATAAACAACATTACTTGTTCTATAACAGTAGATTTTTGCCAAACTTCTGTTTACCAACTCCTTTTGTAAAAGTTATTAACACAAATACAACACACACAAGAATTAACTTTACTCTCTGAAATGAAGTTTAAAAATCATTAACAAAGATGTGTTATGACAAATGGCATAATTGCAATATTTAATCCTGAAATCTGTCCTAGTAAAAAATGAAGTACAAAAACTTGATCCATTTTTAAAACTTAGTGAACAAAAATTTAAATTAACACAAGTTCACAAAATAAAATCTCTTTATTACAAATAAAATATAAGTTAAACAAATTTCTATATAAATCTCAAGTTTGAACATGCAATGGATGCCCAATGCCAAGTTTAGGGCAGTGTTTTTCCTTGCAAGAAAAGGAATTCATGTGTCACTTTTTATGCAGTAGACTTGCATTTCCTAACCTTTTTAACCTCACATCACAATAATACCAACCCATTGCACTCATGATGAAGTAATTAACTGTATTAATTTTTTATCATATTACTATAGATGTGTAACACATTACTATAACCTTAAAACATCACTTAAAATGGGCATACATACTTCCACACATCAACCAACATTTCCAACTTGTGAGAACCATCTCGTTCCCGCTTCCGTAAACACAACACCTGATGATATTGGGCCCAGGCTTCATCTTTACATTGAACACAACAATATCTGACCTGAAAACAACTTCAGTTCAATCCACAAACCAGGTAATATAAATTTTAGGTTCATTTTAACATTTAAAGACAACAATCAATAGTTCTCAAACTTAAATATAATATTTTTCCATTAATTTTTTTAATACTGAATAATGAGCTCAAGGGAATGATTATTTTCATTTACTGTTCAAGATTAAAAACTTACCCCACACAACGCACATTCACAATGATTCTCTTTCCTTGTGGGACAACACTGTGGATACGGCAGAATAAGATCTTTTTTGCCTGACAAACGATGTGCATTTTCCTCAGCACCTTCAAGAGGCCTTGAATAACAAAATAATCTTTGGTAAGTAAATTGCAATCTACAATGAGAACATTCCACGAATGAGCAAGCATCACAGAATAATGGCAAAACAAGTGTCAGAGAAAAAAAAGGAAGAGATATTGCAGACCAGTGGACCCTGTCACGTTGACAATCTTTTAACCACCATGTTGAAGTGTTCTTAGTCTACAAACAATGCTTAATGTCAAATTATGGTTTTAAGATAGATGCAGTCAGTTAAAAATAATTTTATTTTAATAGTACTGGCTTCCCAAAAAATAATTTAATGTTTAATCATGCTAAATAATGAAAACAAAATTCTTTAAAAGTCTCTCATTTTTAACATTCCATCACAACACACCGAAACAAAGTTGAGCTGAGTACGTATTACTAAACCTAAACACAAATCATTACAAGTAATAAATAAAATTAAAAACGGGTAAAGAAAATTTCTCCAATGTCTGTAAAGGAATAGTAGGCTGACCTACAAATTTCAGCGGAAAAAAAAATGCATGAATTCTTTTCAAATAAGTTTCAATAAAAGACTTGATAGTAATTCAAGAACATTTAAGTTATATTTCCCTTTTACCTCATGCAAAAGTCACAAGATGCATATCCGTAATCTGCATTCCATGCGAACTGGCAGCAGACCAATGGCCTTTCTTCAAATATAACATCTCCAGCCTTGAAAGGTTTTACAGCAAATAACCCTTTTCCCTAAAAAATATTTTTAAAAAATACAGCACACCATTCATTGTACTTAACAGCTGATGAAATTCGTTGACAGCATATTGCGCTCATTCGGTAGGTTACCTTGGGCTCTCCAATCACTCTTACTTCAATACCAGGGACATCCATATCTTCTCGGCATTCAGCCATTTCTTTCAGTTCCAATTTATGTAGTTACGTACAAATCAATCACACAACCACACACGTGTCAAGAAACGCTGGCAAAATCAGAGATGCCGATTCACACTTGCAGTACATGTCAAACAAGCCGGGTGCACAATTTGCTTTATTATTAGTTCGAGAGTATGTGCTATGGGTCCTAATTACGCATCAAATTTTATAGTTTCACAGTTTTCTAACAAAATTTTATCCTAATGTAGACAAGAAATTCAATCCAATCACAGTATCGTTACGGTTGTTTGCCCCTAAGTGTTCTTTCGCTCTTCCTTTTACTTCCCACTCACTGCTTCTCCCACCCAGAGAGTCTTATTAAAGAGAGATGACACTTCATGTTAAACGTGGTTAAACGAGAGACACAGCACTCACACAATATCACAGTTGTCTTTGGAGAAGCCCTATTTTCATGGAAGGGAAACCAACATCCCCTACTCTGGCAGAAACATCCATTATCACCCCTAAGCAGCCAATAGAGTTGAAAGATGATCAGCCAATGGAAATGGAGAGCAGACGTTGGCCATAACATTTAAATTTACACTAGCGAAATCCCCGGTGTTGTCCGGGCTTTCTTTACATCCAATCCTTGTGAAAGAGGAAAATACCAATATTATATAAACCATGGTGTTTATGATAATTATTTTTAATGTTTGCTTCAAATTTTAACAAAATACTATAATTTTTTTAAATTTTATTTCACATGTTAGCTCATAATATGAATTATATTTAGGCAATAATATGTATTCTTGAAATTTTCACAAAATACTATAATTTTCTTTAATTTTATTTTACATGTTAGCTCATAATATGAATTATATTTAGGCAATAATATGTATTCTTGAAATTCATCCCATTGTTGTCTGTCATGCTTGTGTGATGAACATATAATTTTTATGAAAGGAAATGGATTAAAGGAAGGTAATAAATTTCAACTTAGAAGTAACAAACACACTTTCACACTTTTAGAAGTTTTAATAACTAAAAAACGGCTAAAAAAAACAACAAACAAACGAAAGCTCACTTTAAATGTAACTGCTTGTGTGAAATTATTCTTGCTGTTCTGTAAAAACTGTAACATTTCAATTTATTCATGTTCGTTTTATTTCTAAAAGTAAGAAATGACTTCTTCCTAACAACGATAATAAATGCAGATATGCACGAGTGGCTTGTTTGAATTCATTTTCAAGTTATAACTAAGTTTTTAATATGGCAGAAATTACAGTATTTTAATATTATGTAACTGTTTTCGATCATGCGAGAAAGTATGTGTTGACGTAGCACCTCTAGTTTAAAACGATTTTCCCTCCTAGACGCATGCCAAGTGGAGGAAACGAGGCCTATCTTCTTCGGTCTATCTTCTACAACGACCTAGAATATACTACATAGAGTGGCCGACACTATGGTTTTAGGGAAGCCTTACTTTCAGAGCTCTTGGCACCTTCGAAGCTTTACTTGCAGACACCGCCAAATTTTTTGGCAGTAACATGAGAGGTGCATGATAATGGCCTGTTGTTTGTATCAGATACCAGATATTTCTATATTGTATTTTCGTTTATCTTTATTTCAATTATATTAGTGGTTAGAATAATAATAATATCCCCATTGCCTTTAGTATGTTCGGATAGTGTGCTGTTAGTATGTTTACAGTATAACTGTAAAAATAGAAGTAATCAAAGCACAAATATATCATTTTTCAAGTTTGCCGCGTTATTTGTGATCATTTGTTTCCTTATTGCAATAACATTCACATTCAGGCTTTATGCTAACTTCAATAAAATTTCAACAACTTTCATTATGACAATAACCGATGCGGGAAGCATTTTCGATCTGTAAACGGCATTTGACGCCTTTTTAAAATAGAATTTACGCTACGAAGCCCTTTTTCCAAAAATCTAGCAAAAACTCAAATTTGAAATTAGTTCTCAAACTTCCGAGAAAACTTTTTTTAAAATGTGGGCTTATAGCACGATGGCGACATGCTTCCTGAATCCAACGCCGTGACAATCATGCAGATCGGACGAATAGGAGCGTCGTAAAGTGAAATTTACGAAAACACCTCGCACCCCCTTCCCCTTCTTCGCCGTTGCGTCTCCCACCCGATTGTTGTGGGCCCTCTGTCGGCGCGGGGGCACGACCAGGCCAGGCGGCGTGCGGCCAGCCCTGGCGAGGAGGCGGGACTTGCGGGATACGCAAGCCAGACAGTCGGTTTATGCTTTCGTCACTTTGCATCTCAATCTATTTTTCCACAGATACTAATCTAGGGAGGTAAATGGTCTGTAATAGCAGTTCATAACTATCTTTTTCTTTTTTTCCGTCTTCCTTCGAATACGATCTTCAAATTGGTTGAGACAATACTCAAAATATCGATTCCGATTTGGAACTGTTCTTTTTTTTTAAAAAAAAATGGAATAATGGTGATATTTACAAAATTAGTTCATCTCCTCACATCGTATTTTAGATATATTTTACTTCTAAGGTCTTCTGTTAACATTCCACCTTGCTCTAAGATCTTCCGGGTTCAAATACCGGAAAGAATGAGCGGAGTATACGCACGAACTCTTTTATCCTACAACTCGATTTTTGATCTCAAAACGACGTTTACCTGCTTTAAAGGGTTCATCTGGTGAATCTCTAAATAATATACAATATAATAACAAATAATTTATTATTTATAAAAATATACCCCCACCTCCCGAAAAATAATCGGCTGGATCTGCTCCTGCTGAGACACCTCTCCTAACTCCTTTAGCGGAAGACAATAACACAGACCCTCGTATGTCATCGAAAGCGACCGCAGATCCGGCACAGATCTGGCGTCTCCCACGGCAACGCTTCAGGAAGAGAGGCGAAATGAGAGGGAGACTTGAATTTTCAAGACGCGTGCTACAATTACTGTTAACATTGGGGAATGTTTTATCTCGTAAACTAAAAGTAAATTATAATTTTGAGTTTCTTGGTACTTTTTATGCATGTAGCCGCAGTTATCTACAGTGTATTTATAATAATAATAATGATAATAATAATAAGTATAATAATAATTATAATAATACTACTACTACTACTACTAATAATAATAATAATAATTATTATTATTTCTATTTACATTTATTCAAAAGTACCGAAATCTAGGGTAGGCCTGTGAGATCGAAGTCGCTAGGACAGACATTTTTTTGTAACAAAAAATTTACAATCTATTTTTTTTACAAAATAATAAGTAAATATGATGTTGTAGAATTATTCT
>BOPP01000480.1:158373-170772 GCA_017312745.1 Gryllus bimaculatus
CGGGTGACGAGTACAAGGGTGAAAACCTGAACTTTATTAACATTGAAAATAAGTAAAAAAATTTCAACTTAAAATATCAATACACGTTTGAATCAATATTTTTATTTATTACTGAATTGTTTTATAGCTAGTTATTGCCTATACAAAGTCAGATTTTGCGTTCATTAACTTACCTAGATCGAAAGGTCTTGGTTTACAGGGAATAAGATAAGAAGCTGAATGACCCTACATGTTCTCTTAGTTTGGAATTGTGAGAAGGGAATTGTGAGAAAGAATCGTGCGAGGGAATCGTGGAGAGGGAATTGTGGGAGGGAAGCGTGGGAGGGCCAATCGTGGGAGGGAATCGTGGGAGGGAATCGTGGGAGGGAATCGTGGGAGGGAATCGTGCGAGGAATCCGTGCGAGGGAATCGTGGGAAGGGAAATCGTGGAGGAATCGTTGGAGGAATCGTGAGAAGGAATCGTCGGGAGTTTTGGAATCGTGAGAGGGAATCGTGAGAAGGGAATCGTGAGAGGGAATCGTGAGAGGGAATCGTGAGAGGAAGTGAGAGGGAATCGTGAGAGGGAATCGTGAGAGGGAATCGTGAGAGGGAATCGCGAGAGGGAATCGTGAGAGGGAATCGTGCGAGGGAATCGTGATAGGAATCCGTGAGAGGGAATCTGAGAGGGAATCCGTGAGAGGGAATCGTGAGAGGGAATTCGTGAGAGGGGAATCGTGAGAGGGAATCGGTGGAGAGGGATCGTGAGAGGGAATCGTGAGAGGGAATCGTGAGAGGGAATCGTGGAGAGGGAATCGTGAGAGGAATCGTGAGAGGGCATGTGAGAGGGGAGTGGTGAGAGTGTAATGCTGTGATATGTACTATGCTATGGGCTGTGATATGAGATTTTGTATAGTATGGGTAATTCGTGAGCCGCGCGAATTACCGTAAATCGGTAGAGGGAAGTGGTTGAGCCACGCGCATATCTTTAGAGGGAGATCGGATGACGGGATATCGTTGGAGGTGTATTACAGTTGTATGGTACATCCGTGGGCAGGAATGATGGATGGGGATGTGAAGGGTAAGTCGGTAGCGTATGTGAGAATAATGTTGATGTAGGGAGATCACGATGGTGAGGCGGGACATCCGTCGGTGTAGTTGTGAGAGCTGTCGTTGGTATGTTGTGAATCGCTGGTGAGGGAGTATTTTCTGTGTGTTATGGGAATTCTGTGCGTGAGAGTGACTCGGGCCGCCAGCGTGCACCAGTCGGATTGGTACTGGCGTATTGAGCCATCCCGTCAGTGCTTAGTTGCAAGTTCGTTGTATTGGAATGGCGCATCGAGACTGGCGTGGGAGCTGGGGTAATACATTTTTCGGGTGGTTTGGGAGGGAACCGTGGGCCTACGGGGGTCGGGTAATCTGTTTGCGCCTATTCCAGTGTGCGGGATATTGGCTTTTGGGTTTGTTTCCGGTCTTTGCTGGGGGCACCAGGGCTGAAAACTTGGGGCGTGCTTTGCCGGGAGGCCAATCACTTTTTTTTAATGTGGTATTTACATACGCTGTGGCACGACTGTAGCAGATCGGCACGTTACTGGGCGTGAGAGATTGGGCACGATCCACTGGTCGAGCAGTGCGATATGGGCGCTGAGATGTGACTCGCAATCTGATTTGCTGTCAGAGTTATGTGTGTTGTCCTACTTTAGGTCTAATCGTTGAGTGGATTGTATGGCTGATACGACTCGCTAAACTGCATGTCTGCGGTGAACTGCCTATAACTGGGGATGTGGATAATCTCGTGTTTTGGGAGGCGTGCTTATTCGTTTGGGTTCGAGTCAGTATCTTGTCGTGAGACAGAGTGCGGCTACAATAGTATAATTGTCGGGACGTCTATGCTCCTTACAAATAAATTGCTACTTCAAAAATCACCGAGGTCCTTATATGAACCACATTAAAATATTCTCCTAATATCACTTCGTCACTCATAAAACTAACTACATAACTAAATCTAAGAATACGACATAAGTTGACTACCACAGGTGAACATGGAGTCAAACATATATATCTCAATACGACATAATAACTCTTCTTGTTTAATATCTACTCCTCACTACTACTCTCCTTACAGCTAACATACCATAATCTCTCATAATTAACATAGATATAATACCTACTCTGTCATCTCTTCATCGTTTATTGTGGCCGTTTTTCCTTGTTGACCGTATTCGAGTAGGTGTTTCCGGATACATACTGGTAGACCTTATATCTCGTTGAGCATGAATAGGTCGACCATCCGGAATATCTGATACAGAGCGGAACTAGTATCTTTACTATTCACAAGTTCTGGTGTATACCCCTCGATCGTGCACATTTTGATATACGTAAAGTAGGTGCTGCCCCTTAAGCGACCAATTGAGAACTGGACGTCGCGTACGGACTGGGATGAGTCCGGTTAGTCTATTTAATACATCCAGGCCACCTGCAAACGGTCGTATCGAAGGCCCGCAGTGCTTCTTAATGTATATGTACCTTCGCGCGCCTTGATTTTAGTTGAGTTATTGCTTCGTTCTTTAGGGTCCTTGTCGCGTATTTCCCGAGCTGGCATCACTCCGGTTTTGCGCCTATGGAACACTCCTAATTTTGTTACGGGTGAACCCTAGGTGTTAAAAGCGTTGAATAATACTCATCCAAATTTTTTAGCAATTCTATGAACTAAGTACTCTGCTTCCCTGTCCTCTCTCCATACGCTCTCTCTTCCTCTGTATTATGTGTGATTATCTCCGTCTTTATCTGCTCCTCTGGTGTGCGTACCCCTCATTTGCTCTACACTCTTTCTACTCTCGACCATCCCTTCACTACACTCGCATACTGTTGTTTTTGTGTGTGGTGGTCTCTCGGACGTCACGTTCACATTTCTCCGCGTCCCTCCTTCCATTGCCTAATCACGTATAGGCGAGCTGTCATTGCACTTTGGCGCAGGTCTGCATTTCTTCTGTGGGAATATGACACTGCCCTCGAGCTGTTCTTGGCTCGCTTTGGACCCTCCTCTTGTCACTTATATTGCACCTCCTAGCTCATTCCGCCGCTATATTGTTTGCTAGTATCCTTGCTTGTCCTTGGCGTGGCGTATTTGCTCTGCAAATCGATCCTGAACCCTCTACTCCCAAGTTAGTGCACATGTTTAACACCATATACCACGCTGCTCTACATAATACCATCATACTGCTGTGCGAATTTTTTTAATTTTACAATATGACTCTATACATCTCCTATAACGGGGGAGTATGCAAAGGGGCTGCGAGCCGGTTCAAACCTTCCTTTTTTGATATCACAGGTTCGAAACAGGATACTTTCGAGTTATAGGAGATTAAGTATGATGAGAATTTATCGCGCAGAAATATTCAGCTGTTATGGCCGCGTGGTGATGAAAAGAACGTGGAGAAAGACCCTGTAATTACACGAGCTTTCTTAGGGTCAATGTAGCTACATTCAAAGAGAACGTAATAGCCATTCCCTAGTGTGAACATATGTTTATATGTGCTTGGAACTTTCATCACACAGAGAAGCACTACGAATAAATAAAGACCGTTCACACACCCAAAAAGTGACACTGAAGTATTCGAATAAAACGTATACGCTATACACTTTGGGCTAAACGAAAACAGAGAAGCAAAATTTTCACAGTGCGGATTTGTTGTATTCCGCTGTCTTCTCAGAAAGAAGAAATATGATTCTAATACGTTAGATTTGAAGTTGATTATGTATAAACCCGAGGAAAATACCGTTGTCCAAGCAGATATACATTTCCTCACTGCTAGCGTAGCGAGAATTACAAAAGCACTTAATATGCCGATACTTACTCTGTAGGTCTTCGGCGGAATGAGTCTTTAGTTCACCTAAGAATGATAGAGACCGAATGAACAGATTATAGTTTAAATAATGTGGTTTACTAAAGTTTGTAGGAAGTAGGTTATCTATATTTGTGGTAATGTAATTGCATATTATCAACCTCACTCATTCAAGTAAGCAAGATCAGAATTGGGACAAATGTGGCGCAGTATTGCAAAAGATGAGAGCGTTACAAAATGCTTACAACTAGTTGTGAACACTTTTATCAGAGTACTTTCACGTATCAAAAGTAATAGTAATGACTGAGACCGAAGTGTGAAAGATGGGTTTAGATTGGGAGGATATACTAACGCAGACTTAGAAAACATACTAGTTATTGAAGAAGGGAGACCAAATAAGCCAAATATTATAGAATTTTCAGGTAGGTACAGGCCGAAATGAATTGAGTGGTTGAAACATTTCTTTCAAATAATATTTTAGGAATGCTCATAATCACTGCGAAATCAGATAAGTTTCCACAGACGTTGCATATTGCATATGAAATCAGAGTTACAACATTACGCCAGCCATCCATAATAAATATGCGTCATCTCGAAAGACTGAAATAGTGATTGTTGACCCTCCTAATCTCATGACGTTGAAAATGGAAAACAAGAGACTGTGAGTATTATCCATCGAAAACATAAATTTGAAAACTGGCAGATAAATCTCAGTGTTTAAAGTGGCAGGACAACATGTCATGTTTTCATAATTTCTTTTTTACTCAAACTAAATGTACAACTTTAAGAATTTGTTGGTCAGTCACAACAGCGTTGTGTTTTCTCTCTTGTATCTGTTAGTGCTGTACAACGAGATTCTGAAGTATGCAGTCTGTACACAAACGTATACTAGCGCGCTGATCTCTGAGCTGTGGTGTGCGGATCTGGCCAGTGGAGGCATGGCTAGTGGCAACATCGTGTAGTGTAATACCTGCTGCGCGACACAAGCGAAGCACATGTCTCCCAGATAAGGAAATGTCTAGCGAATACATAAAACAGTGTCAGGCACCCGGGGGAAGATGGAATAAAGAATGATAGAATGTTTTGATGAAAAGATATTGAGGATTAGTTTTGTTTTAATCACTTCATATTTCAAATCAGATATACCTATGATAAGACAGGACCTCATTACACGATATCTCGAAGTTAGGGTTAGGCTCGGTCGATTCCCGAGAGTTATTTTCTTCTGGGTTAGAAGAGAATGCATTTCACGCTAGTTCCTCCCACGGGATAAGCTGTTCCATTCTCATTGTCATCAAGGATGAATTCTACACAGACGACGTTACGCAGACTGCAGTGGAGATTCAGAATCATCCTGCTCCCTAAATCTTGACGCGAAGTATGTGCAAAGTAATTTGCTCAGTTTTCAAAGCTGTTAAAAAGCGCCGAACAACCTCTGCGTCCTACTACTGTACGAACACCACTTGATGTAAACAGAAGGGTAAAGCAAAAGAATTGCGTCTTGCGATAGTATCACTATTAGTATAACACAGTTCCCACAACGATGATATCGATCTCAACGTCTTGAATAAGTGTAAAGAGGCATTATGACAGAAAACAATGAGGAAGAAGTTCCAGACACACCACTGGTAGGGAAGTCTCTTACTTTTCGTGGCCAAATGTGAGAAATTAATATCCAGCTAATGAAGAAATGTTTTATTAAATGGTAAGCCGATTATAGAACACAGAATAAGATTTCTGGGATATAAAATGTCTTATCAAACGCGAACAACAATTAAAATAACGCGGAAAACGTCAATAGTGACATAGGGAACTAAAAACACATTTTTACTATTCGCTCAACTCTCACGAGTTGTAGCTATATGCAGGAACATTACCAGTTTGAGAACAAAGGTGCTTTATAGAGGTTGTCTTGCGACACATACATCATAGGTTAGAGCGTACAAAAGATATAAGTGCTGCGTCTGAAAGGGTTGACATAATTGTGTTAGATATAAACATTTATAGCACATGTTCAGCAACAGGACTAGACTAAATCACCTCGCCTCTTATTTTTTTTAGTAGACCGTTGAGACCCAAACAACAATAACAACAAAGAATATGTTCAAATTAACACGTACTGGTTAAAAATTAGTGTATGTTTAGCTTTCACGAACACACTCAACGCCTGAAACGCGACGAGATTAGTACAATGCTAAAAACTGTCAGACACATGACATACAGGTCGTTACTCTTGTGCCATATACACCCGACAGGTGTGCTTAACTGTGGAAAAGAAACACGACCAGATAGGTGTTTAAAAGAAAAGAAAAGTCAACCAAACTTGTGCTCTGTTGTGAAAGGCACACATCCCACGCCAACTACAAAAGGTTCAAAGTACTACCAAGAAATATTAAAAAGGAAAGGGTACAACAACTCAGAGTAACAACACAGAATGTTCAATCAACCGTACGATCGCACTATAGCTTCAGCTCCACACACACACAAATTCCAGGCACCCTTCGACACACAGATTACTTCATCTCTTCCACGCAAAACCGTATCAAGAATGTGGACATGCTCAAATCGCAGGAACATGCTCAACTCACGAAGGCCGCGCATGTTGTGCTCCGAATCAAAGCCTGTAGAAAACGAATTTCAACTTCCATCGACGATAGCAAATTCCATATTTATAAATTATAGATTCCCAGTCCACTCACCCTTGTGAATTGAGGTTTGAAGACATACTATCATGCAGCAAGTCCCCAAATTAAAACTCCTCTGACTTTCATACCAACGTCGCTTGTCCCTCCAACTCTCTACAATGCCAATAAATTCTCTGCGCATTGCAGCTTGGAACGCCAACGGCTTGGCAAATATCGCCAAGAAATCGAAATATTTCTCAACGAAAACAAAATATAGCTTGCTACTCATGCTCTGAATTCACTTCACAGAAAGAAGGCTACACGCTATATTATAACTGAAGAACTGACTCACTTTAATACGCATAACCTAAACACACGCATATCGCCATGCCCATGGATGCACTACAAATATTAATAAACACAGAGCACTATAGAAACATCAAGAAAAAGGAATCTGTACAGGAACAGGATATTCAGCAACGACTGTACAAATTATGGGACTGGAGTGGCAATACCATCAGTGGCCATTTACTGGCCTCCAAGATCTCAATAGACAAACAACGATTTTGAAAACCTCTTTAAGTTTGGAAATAGGTTTATGGTGGGAGCGAGACACTCTATATGCCCATAAACACACCCCACGATTTCCCAGTCTGACGCCAACGGATTGGCCCGATTGCCCCCCAGGCTCATCAATACCCCCGGAAGAGGGGAGAGAACTGCTGAATTCCCTCCCACGGTTCTCAGCATTACCTCCTCCAACTAGAAGATCCACTTTTACCACAAGGAGAACCTACTACTAGCCTAATCCCCCCGATCTTAACCAGATCCAAGATATCGTAATGTGACCATATTCATACCCAAGGAACCCTTCCACTACTGTTAAATCATAGAATCTTCCCACGAACTGTCCTCAGACCACACTACAATAATTTATCACAATTCGGCACACAACAATTATTTCTTACAATCTCTCCCGGCGTCACTCCAACGAACAGAAAGAACACTTGAACTTGTATACCGAAACCAGCATATTTAATGATACAAACATCCCGATTATACTAAAACTCAGAATCCTACAATAGACGCCGCAAGCGACTGCAAGCTATACTGAATTCACACAAAATATTTCACCACGATTGACACCTACTTGGACCCGGGTCACACCCGATTTGCCCCCTACCTTCAGCCTAAACACTATCTCCAAGGCTGCGTGACACTGATCCAAAAGTTCGTTTGAACAAAATAACCGACGAAAGGAAGAACTTAAGAAATCTGGCATCACCTTCAATCCTATCTGACAGACGCCGTACAACTACAACAGAAGAGCAATCAGGCTCACACTTAAACGCCCCCTCCTAAACGAATTCACAACAACCAGTTCGCAAGATTTTCAATACCAACCTACCTCCCACATCTATCAGAAGTCATCTACGCCAATACTCCATTATTTAAAGCCACAGGAATATGCCTAAAAAAAACTCCACTAACATACAATCCGCCCATTCATCCCACGGGACGAAACAACGAGTGGGAGCAAGTAACCCCAGAAAAAGCGTCTTTTCCACCTTTGCCAATTCTTTGCTAATTTCGTCTTCACGAGACTCACATATGCCCTCCCATTAAATATCTACAATTTCAACAGAGCAACAAATCAGCGATTAAATCTTAAAATCCCAAATCACGAATATTCCACTTTCCATCATCCCGCACTTCAACCCTCGCCCAGATGATACTTACCAAAAACCTTCAAACTCTCTACGATTACTCTCAGATATGCCCTCTCACTCCGGCTAATGACTTAATCCTCTCACGACAAACTTCTCTTTTCTTTAAAGAACTATACCCAGATCTCGACATAGCGCCAATGACTATATACGTAGCATCCTTGTTCAATCCAAGTATTTATAAGAACAGGGCACTACCCGGAGTTCCCACCGGAATACGTAGCTTCAACAATTGCAAAGATTCTCCTCAAGCTGGAACTCCTTCACATGAAACACTCCTCTAGCATGGTTCCCACTCAGTATAGCTTCTTGCCTAATTCTAATCCGCAAAGTTTTGAGAACTTTCTTTCTATCAAGAATACGTCCTCACATTTAGCAACCACTTAACCTAGCCCCTGATCATACAATTTTTGGGTTTTAGACAACAGCACTCTCTATCAAACCGTCGACAAGTTAATAAGAATCACCACTAAATGAGAATTGCTTCCAAGACAAAGAAAATACTTGTGCTCTCAGTCTCCACGCCTATTTGTAGACATGCCAAGCTTTTGACAAGTCGGCACGATGACTCTTATATTAACGTCACGAATTTTCTAGTATCCTTCTTCTAAGATAACTGAACACATCCATCAGCATCCAAGATTATAAAAAGCAGACACACTAGACAACCTTCTCTTGGACATATCATCAAGCCTTGACAGAGTTTGGCACAACGCTTATATTTAAACTGCAAGCAATTGGACACACCAAATCTACCTGGTCAACATTATAGATTCCCCTCCACTACACTTTTTAACAGTACTAGACATTCCACAGTGACAGAAAAACACAATTCAAACCCACCCGTAAAGTAATTAAGCACAGCGCCTTCCACATCACTCCCTCACTTCACCAACTTCTATTATACATATATAACATATATTCTTTTATAATCATAAATCTATTCATCATGAATCTGCATCGAGATATACGCAGGGCTTCGATTCCTCCAGGCTTTCTGTCTGGACTTGACTATATTTCCTCCGTTGTTCGCCAGCTGCTTCCTGTGGCATGGGGTGGAAGGTCAGGGCCTGCTCTGAGGAACTCTGTATGCGCACTCTGCGCTGCCTTATCTGTCTTGTACTCCACCGGATGCTAGCGTCGTATATTGTCTGTGTGCGTGTAGTAGATGCCGCACTCGCCCTCAATGGCCTCTCAGTGACATATTTTTTCCCTTAAGCTTTTTGTTTGAGGCCATCCGCAAACTTTCTTTAGTGCAGGGCGACATCTAACCCGCACACCACTCTCTCTTCTCCCAGTGCCCCTATCACAAGCGGGAGTACTCCCTCGGGCTGGAGTGCGTAACCGGAGCGATTAATGAGGTGGCGACTCCGGGGTGGCTTCGTATTTTCGCAGCTTCTCTTCGCTAATTACTCTTCTACACAAGTTTGCCTTCTCGTTCGCGTCAGCCACCGCGAAGTCTCCCACGAGTGCCATCTGCCGCGCGAGTACGAGATCAGGACGATCGCTGCCCACCACTGCCTGATCCCCCGGAGCAAACTCTTGACCACCTCTCACGATTCCCCCTACCGCTGCTAATGGCTGCATCTTATATAAAAAGAGCCCGGCGGAGCCTTTGAACCTGCTCGTTGTGTCTGGGCCTTCCATCTAAAGGTGAAACAGGCTAGCTGAAACCCCGTGGTAACGAGTGACCAATGTCTCGATTGCTGTCTGCCGTTGTTAACACGTCATGTACATTCTATTCAACCTCTTTGGTCACGTTTACCTCTCTTTGGGCAGCAGTCTGATAGCTGGAGAGGAGTTTGATCCTGGGCCACGGAAAAATGACACTTATAGGTGGGAATTTTAATGTTTCTGCCAGACAAGTGAGGAAGTAAGTAGATTCCTTCCCCAAGTTTGAGCGCGCTTAGCATATCTGCTTGGGCGGGCTGTTTACCAGCCTCAGCTGCCTGGGCAGTGTGCCTCTAATGGAATGCTCACGTAGCGTCTCACCGACCGATGAGTCGGTCTTGGCGCTCAATGTAGCTATTCTTATCTGCTTATCCCTCACTCCTCCTGTTCATGTCCATTCGGCAGGTGACTGCAATCACCACGCAGGTAGTGGCGCGAGTTCTTGAGGAGCTCCTACTATCCCTCTCCACCGGCGGTGCTGCCTGCAGCCCGAGGGTCGGAAGTTTCGGATGGGAACTCCACACCGGCGGCGCCCCGCACTTGCTCCTACACGGTTGTATCAGGATCTCTCGGCGCTGAACCGGCCCGACAGGGGAGGGAGTGCTATGGGTTCGCTCCTCGCGCTCCGATAGGCTTACTCTAGTCGCGTCACTAGACGATTCGGGCGTTCTTCGTCCGTTGTTCATACGCAGTAGGGGGAAAGTGTGGGGGAGTGTGATGCACCACATACTGAGTGGACGCTGTGATATCAGATCTTTATCTACTCCACCCAAATCTTATCTCTTAAATCAATACACTCTACACATGAATTTATCTGAATTCCATCAATAAGCCGGAAGGACAAAAAGGGAGTGTATCTCGGGCCTATCCTATTCAACAACTCTATATACTACTGATCTAAACCAAAACTCAGATAAAACAACCATGCCCTTTGCGGATGATAGCATACTGCCTTCGATGACGACCTACATGTCGATCAAGAACATTTCAAGAAAAATCTATAATATGAAGATTGGCCCCAAAAGTGAAAATAAAAATCAACGAAATTAATCAGTCCATATAACCTTTACCCTGAGAAAACAACAAATGCCCTACTCTGTCCATCAACAACATCAATATACACGGTGGATAAGTGGTAAAATACCTTGGAATACATCTAGACAACGCTAACAGTGGAAGCATCCATCTTAGCCAAAAAAAGCACCTTCAATTTCAAATACGAAAACTATACTGGATACTTAGATACCCAACTCAAACTATCACTGGAAAATAAACCTGTTGAATAATAAAGCTATCATAATTCCCATATTTTGGAAGCAACGGATCGCAATCTGGCACAAGCAAGCAGAGTAACTGTCGATCAATACCGAGATTTATCATCGCAAAGTACCTTTAAAATCGCATCGCGGCAGCATACCACACAGTACAAAATGCGCACCTGGCACGCAAAGACTTAAAATATGCCTCTCTGTCTTGAAAGAATAAATATTATCAGCCCTCCACTATATCCGCGCCTTGAAAGAACGCATTCCAACCACCTAGCCTCCATCCTAGACATTGCAGAACATCACATCGGACTAACTCCAGAACTCAACCCCTACAAACTTCCATATAGATCTCAACAAATAACTGAAACATTAACCCTCAGCTTACTAAACTATCCATTGGCAGTTAACCCAAAATAATATGCTTTTGTTATCGTTGAAGAAGTAGATGAGAGACCGATGGGTAACCTTCACTGGAATCAATCAATGTCAGAATAATAGCAAGGTAAGACACTACGGAGCTGCGGGCACGATCCGCACACCACAGCGGTCAGGCGAGTACTGTTGAGGACAGACATGCAATACTTTCAGAATCTCTGTTGTACAGACTAACAGATACAAGAGAGAAAACACAACGCTTTTGTGACTGACCAACGAAATTCTTAAAGTTTGTACATGTTATGTTTGTAACTTGAAAAAAGGAAATTATGAAAAATGAGTGGTTGTCTCTGCGACTTATAACACTGACGAGTTCTGCAGTTTTCAAATTATGTTTTTGATGGATAACTCACAGTCTCTTGTTTTCCATTTTTCAAGTCATGAGATTAGAAGGCAACAATTTCCTTTTCGTCTTTCGAGATGACGGCAGAGATTTTTTTGTTGGTGGTGTTGTAAGCGATTCTGATGCAGAAGCAACGTTGGAATTCTGATTTTCGCAGTGATTATTGGAGGATCTAAAATATTATTGAAAGAAATGTTTACAAACACTCAATTCATCGGCCATTTTGTACTTTAATTATAATGCAGTATGCTCCTCTATAACTAGAAGTTTTTAGTACCTGAGATAGTACAATCTAAAACCCACTTTCACACTTCGGTCTCAGCAAATTACTTTTGACGTTGGAAACCTGAAAAGTGTTCACACTAGTGTAAGCATTTTTAACGCCTCATCTTTTGCAATGCGGCAATTTGACAATAATCTCTCTTGAATAGTGAGGGAAATGCAATTACATTACACAAATAAATATATTTCCAAAACTTTAATAAACCACATATTTAAATATTACTGTCA
>BOPP01000481.1:0-13699 GCA_017312745.1 Gryllus bimaculatus
GCGCATGATCCTCGCGCTGTTGCTTGTGCTAGCAATTTCGTCGATCCTCTCATTGGCATTTCGATCGAATACGCCTTATCGCCTCTTCTTTTTAAAACACAGAGGGCAATTGACACTCCCTGGCGTCGTGACTAGATGCACACTAGTTTTTGTTTTGCACATTCCCCTCTTTGTGTCGCGACTATTAGAAAACGTATAAAACAGATGGCATTATGTTCCTTTCATAGGAAAACTATAAAATTACATTAAATTATCTTACTATGAGTAAACCGAGTACTGTGTATCTGGTAATATATTCTGTGTAAGTTTCAGCGCAGATATAATACAGTCTCTCTTCTGTCTTTCTCACCGCGCAAAAGAAGACTAGGATGTGACGTCTCTTTTTTCAGACTAGGAAACCCTTTAAAATTGTCCTAAAAGCTCTCCTCTTAAGTGTTTATTTCCGAATTCACGGTTGCACAGCTCTGGAAATTAATAGTAGTACGCTATATTAACAAATGGTCTTCTATGATCATCGCTAGAGATAACTTATATAGACGTCCGTTACGGCTCAGCGGCTGAAACGATCCGCTTCTGACCACTGTGCCCCCCTTTCTCGTTTGCCTCTTTCCCCGCTCTGTTTTCGGGTTCGCCCCCCCGCCCGTGTTTTTTCAACCCCGTCGTCTGTGTCTGCTGGTTTCTTTTTTGTGGCACCTACTCGGCTCCCTTTTCCTCCGCCTTTTTCCTCCATTACCACCTCTGTACTGCCGTTACCGACGTGAGCATCATAATGTACATTCGCCCTTTGCAACTGCAGTTTTAAATCGGAGTTTCTCGCGTTTACAAAAGAATTGCCTCTAAATTAAAACACACGTTTTTTCACAAGCATGGGCCATATGCATGGTTTTTCGTTTTCTCTATGTCAGCAGCATTCATACACTTTTATGATTCTCGAGATCAAACTCATTCCTTCTTTGACCCATTTTTGTGGCCATTTTTCCGCGCGTTCCATATTAAACTAAGCTTCTTACCGCATCCAGCCCTCCGAAACAAACATGAACCTATCGCAACCGAGGGAGACGCTCTCTTCCTCCAATATATATAATTTCCGTCCACTACATCAACTCGTCTACCCGGCTGCAACAACTTGCTTCTTTCTTTTCACTTTACTCGTGTATAGTTACTCTTCAATAGACTGAAGCAACACTCCGTGACGACTCGTTCTTCGCACAACTCTCAGCCACAACATTTCACTCCGGTGGGGTAGTCGATCCATCTGGGATCGATCGTGCAACCTTTACATTTTTTAACGACAAAATCTAAACAAGCATATCTTCACAAAACTAATAAAACATAAATCACTTCTAGAGTCAAGATGTGTTTGTAATTCTGTAGTTTACAGAAATGTCGTTTTGTCTTTTTACGAAGAGAAATGTGGCCTCTAGGAACCAAAAATTAAAAGCCTGTATTTTTCCCATCTTGCAAGCTCTGGAAATTAATAGTCACTTTCAAATGGCTCTATACTCCCTAACTATTAGAGCTACAGCGCTGAAATTCGCACACGAGCATACTAATGTACACACTCTCGCCTATATAAATCATGAGTTTTAAATGGAGTTTCTCAGTTTTAAAAGACTTGCTTGAAATTAAATCGTTTTTACACTGTTTTTTGCACGAAATACACTTTATGACGATACTTTTGCCATTTTTCTAAAAAACTAAGCTTTCTAATCGAAAATGAATTATCCACACAGTGAATTCTCCATAAAATTTTTCGGTACTAACAACCGTAGTTTTCAGAAAAATCCGTGACATGTCGAAATCGCACAATTTCGACGAAACTTTACATTTTTTAACCAAAATATAAACAACTATTTCACAAACCTCATAAAACTAAAATCACTTCTAGAGTCAACAGATGTGTTTTGTAATTTCTTGTAGTTTCAGAAATGTCGTTTTGTCTTTTTAACGAAAGAGAAATGTGGCTCTAGGAACCAAAAATTAAAAGCCTTGTATTTTTCCCATCTTGCAAGCTCTGGAAATATAGTCACGTTCAAATGGCTCTATCTTCTAAACTATTAAGAGCTACAAGCGCTTGAAATTCGCCACACAAGATTAATTTTAATTCGCTCTGAATCATGAGTTTTTAAATGGAGTTTTTTCTCGTTTAGAAGAACTTGTGCTTGAAATTAAACGTTGTTACACTTGCCTGTTTTTGCAAGAAATTACATTTTATGACGATCACTTTGCCATTGTTCTGAAAAAAACTAAGCTTTATCGAAAAAATGAATATCACCAGTGAAATTCTCCAATACAAATTATCCGTTACTACAACTCGGTAGTTTTCAAGAAAATCCGTGAACATGTGAAACGCACAATTTCGAATCGATCCAGATCACGAAACTTGAACATTCTTTTAACACACAACATAAACAAGCAGTTTTCACAACTCTAAACTATAATCATCTTCTAAGTCACAGATGTGTTTGGTAAAATTGCTTGTGTCAGTTTCAGAAAATGTCCGGTTTGTCTTTTACGAAAAGAGAAAGTGTTGGCCATCTAGGAACCAAAATTAAAGAGGCCTGTATTTTCCCATCTTCAAGCTCTTGGAAATAATTAGTCACTATTCAAATGGCTCTATCTCCTAAACTACTTTGAGCTGACAGGCAGTTCATTGAAAACTTCGCTACGACGAAGATATAATGTAATTGCTCTTCGAATTACTGAGTTTTAAATGCGGATGTTTCCTCGTTTTATAAAAGAACTTGCTTGAAATGTAAACGTTTTTACACTGATTTTTCTGCAGAAATACACTTTTCGATGACGATACTTATTGCCATTTTCTAAAAACGTAAGTTCATAATGCGAAAATTGAATATCGACTGTGAATTCTCGCAATAAATTTCGTAACTAACAACCGTAGTTTTCAAGAAAAATCCGGTGACATGTGAAAATTCCGCAACAATTCGTACAGCAACATCCATGATCGACGAAACTTTTACATTTTTTAACGACAAATTAAAACAAGCATATTTCAACAAACTATAAAACATAATCACTTCTAGAGTCACAGATGTGTTTGGTCAATTCTTTGTAGTTTTTCAGAAATGTCGGTTTTGTCTTTTAGAAAGCGAAATGTGGCCTCTAGGAACCAAAACTTAAAGCCCTGTATTTTCCCATCTTGCAAGCTCTGGGAAATACATAGTTCCCACTTTCCAAATGGCTCTATTCCTAAATATTAGAGCACACGCGCTCGGAAATTCGCCACACGGATATAACTGTAATTGCTCTTGAATTGAGTTTTAAATGGAGTTTTCTCGTTTTTAAAAGAACTTGCTTGAAATTAAACGTTTTACACTGTTTTTTGCAGAGAAATACACCTTTTAATGACGGATAACTTTTGCCATTTTCTAAAAACTAAGCTTTCTAATCGAAAAAATGATCTCACCAGTGAATTCTCCAAAAATTTCGTACTACAACGCGTAGTTTTCAGCCAAAATCCGTGACATGTCGAAAATCGCACAATTTCGACGAACTTTAACATTTTTTTACACAAAATCTAAACAAGCTATTTCACAAACTATAAACATAAATCACTTCTGAGTCAACAGATTATTTGTAATTTCTTGTATTTTCAGAAAATGTCGGTTTTGTCTTTTACGAAAGAGAAATGTGGCCTCTAGGAACAAAAATTAAAAGCTTGTATTTTCCCATCTTGCCACTCTGAAATAATAGTCACTGTTAAATGGCTGCTATCTTCTAACTATTAGAGCTACAGCGCTGAAATTCGCACACAGATATAATGTAATTCGCTTTGAATATGAGTTTTAAATGGAGTTTCACCTCGTTTTAAAAAGAACTGTTGAAATTAAACGCTTTTTACACTGTTTTTTTGCCAGAAATACACTTTTAATGATGCGATACTTATGGCCATTTTCTAAAAAACTAAGCTTCTTAATCGAAAAATGAATTCACAGTGCATTCTCCATAATTCGTACTCGCAACCGTAAGTTTTCAGACAAATCGTACATGTCGAAAATCGCACAATTTCGTCCGATCCATGGATCGACGAAACTTTACATTTTTTTAACACAAATATAAAAAGCATATTCACAACTATAAAACATAATCACTTCTAGAGTCGACAGCTGTGTTTGTAAATTCTTGTAGTTTTCAGAAAATGTCGGTTTTGTCTTTTACGAAAGAGAAACATGTGGGGCCTCCTAGCGAACCCAAAAATTCAAAAGGCTGTATTTTCCGCCATCCTTCGCAGCTTCTGGAAAGGTCATTTCAAATGGCTCTATCTCCTAACTATTCGAGCTACAGCGCTGAATTCGCACACGAGCTATAATGTAATTCGCTCTGAATCTGAGTTTTAAATGGAGTTTCTCGTTTTAAAAGACCTTGCTTGAAATAAGTTTTTACACCTGTTTTTTGCAAGAAATACACTTTTATGAGATACTTTTGCCATTTTCTAAAAACTAAGCTTCTCAATCTGCGATCAAATGAATATCACCAGTGAATTCTCCATAAAATTTCTTACTACAACCGTAGTGTTTCAGAAAATCCGTGACATGTCGAAAATCGCACATTTCGTCCCGATCCAAGGATCGACGAAACTTTACATTTTTTTAACACAAAATATAAAACCAAGCATACCTTACAAACTAATAAAACATATCACTTCTAGAGTCACAGACTGTGTTTGTAAATCTTGTACGTTCAGAATGTCGGTTTTTGTCTTTTACGAAGAGAACTGTGGCCTCTAGGAACCAAAAATTAAAAGCCTGTATTTTCCCATCTTGCAAGCTTCCGGAAATACTAGTCACTTTCAATGGCTCTATATCTAACCTATTAGAGCTACAGCGCTGAATTCGCCACAACGAATATAATGTAATTCGCTCATTGAATATGGCTTTTAAATGGAGTTTTCTCGTTTTAAAAAGAACTTGCTTGCAATTAAACGTCTTTTACAACTGCTATTTTTGCAAGAAATACACTTTTACAATGAACGATACTTTTTTGCCATTTCTAAAAAACTAAGCTTCTAATCGAAAAATGAATATCACAGTGAATTCTCCTAAATTTCGTACTAGCCAGACTTAGTTTTTCAGAACAATCGTGAATGTCGAAAAATGCGCACAATTCGTCGAATCCATGGATCGACGAAACTTTACATTTTTTAACCACAAAATTAAACAAGCTATTTCACAAACTACTAAAACATAAATCTGTTCTAAGAGTCACAGCTGTGTTTGTAAATTCTTGTAGTGTCAGAAAATGTCGGTTTTGTCCTTTTACGATGAGATAATTGGCCCTTAGGACTCAAAATTAAAAGCTGGGTTTTTTTTTTCCATCTTGGCAAGCTCTTGGAAATAATAGTCACGTCAAATGGGCTCTATCTCCTAAACTATTGGAGCTAAAGCGCTGAAATTCGCAACACGTGGATATAATGTAATTCGCTCTTGATCTGAGTTTTAAATGGAGGTTTCTCGTTTTTAAATGAAACTTGCTTGAAATTAAACGTTTTTACAACTGTTTTTTGAAGAAATACCCTTTTATGACGATACTTTTGCATTTTCTAAAAACCTAAGCTCTAATGAAAATGCAATATCAACCAGTGAATCTCCATAAAATTTCGCCTACAAACCATACAACCGTAGTTTTTCAGAAAAATCCGTGACATGTCGAAAATCGCACACTTTCGTCGATCCATGGGATCGAGAAACTTTACATTTTTAACACAAATATAAACAAGCTATTTCACAAACTATAAAACCATATGCACTTCTAGAGTCACAGAATGTTGTTTGTATTTCTTGTAGTTTCAGAAAATGTCGGTTTTGTCTTTTACGAAAGAAGAAATGTGGCCTCCTACGGCACCACACAATTAAAGCGTTGTCTTTTCCCCACTTGCAAGCTCTGGAATAATAGTCCACGTTCAAATGGCTCTATCTTCCTAAACTATTAGAGCTACACGCTGAATTCGCACACGCGATATAATGTAATTCTGGGCTCTTGGAATATAGTTTTAAATGAGTTTACTCGTTTTAAAGAACTTGGGCTTGAATTAAACGTTTTTACAACTGTTTTTTTGCAAGAATACACTTTATGACGATACTTTTTGCCATTTTCTAAAAAACTAAGCTTCTAATCGAAAAAATGAATATCACCAGTGAATCTCCATAAATTTGTACTACAAACTTGTTTTCAGAAAAATCCGTGACATGTCGAAAATCGCACAATTTGTCGATCGCATGGATCGACGAACCTTACATTTTTTAACAGCAAAATATAAACAAGCATATTTCACAAACTATAAAACATAAATCATTCTAGAGTCACAGATGTGTTTGTAACTTCTTGTAGTTTCAGAAATGTCGGTTTGGTCTTTTACGAAAGAGAGAATGTGGCTCTAGGAACCAAAAATTAAAAGGCCCTGTAACTTTTCCATCTTGCAACGCTCTGGAAAATAATAGTCACTTTCAAATGGCTGCTTATCTGCTAAACTATTAGAGCTACAGGCTGTGATAATTCGGCACACCACACAACGGACTTAATCGATACATTCGCTCTTGAATCTGAGTTTTTTTAAAGGAGTTTTCTTCTCGTTTTAAAAGAACTTGCCTTGAAATTAACGTTTTTACACTGTTTTTTTTGCAAGAATACACTTTTTATGACGATACTTTGTGCCATTTTTCTAAAAACCTAAGCTTCTAATCGAAAAATGAATATCACGCAGTGAATTCTCATAAAATTTCGTAACTACAGACGTAGTTTTCAGAAAAATCCGTGACATGTCGAAAATGCACAATTTCGTCGATCGACGAAACTTTACATTTTTTTTAACACAAAATATAAACAAGCACTATTTTCACAAACTATTAAACAACATTAAATCACTTCTAAAGAAGTCACGATGTGTTTGTAATTCTTGCTAGTCTTAGAAAATAGTCGGTTTTGTCTTTTAGAAGAGAAATGCTGGCCTCTAGGAACCAAACATTACAAAGCGCATGTAATTTTCCCATCTTGCCTAGCTTCTGAAATAAGTAGTCACTTTCAAAATGCTTCCTATCTCCTAAACTATTAAGAGCTAACCACGCGCTGAATTCGCCCATACGAGATATAATGTAATTTGCCTCTTGAATCTGAGTTTTAAATGGAGTTTTCTCGTTTTTAAAAAACTTGCTGAAATTAAACGTTTTTTACACTGTTTTTTTGGCAAGAAATACCATTTTATGACGATACTTTTGCCATTTTCTAAAAAACTATGCTTCTAATCGAAAAATGAATATCACTTGTGAATTCTTAAGTTGACGCAACGGAGCCTTTAATGATGATTAATTATGAGGGTTCACCGTTACGTTTAACCAATCTCGCGGTTGCTCTTAACTGTGGAACTAAAAATAAGTGAATGATTAATATAAGAATAGGTTCTGTCACATATCAGTAGATCGAAGGTATTATTTTAAGAATAATAATAACTTAATATAAAATCATGTAAAACTTAATATAATATAAAACCATGTTCTAGGTTTTAATTTTGCATGAAATATTTTCAGCCTGGTTTAAGACAATGGCATTTAAGCGCTATTGTAAATACATAATTGGAAGTTCTTTTTACAGAAACCAGTTTAGTTTTCAAGCACTTCTTATGTTGTGGAATTTTACTTTAGTTTTCACAGAAAACGTTTGAGTTTTCCAGAAACTAATGTGACATCATTTGAACCATGTGTATTCAAATACAATTATGTGAACAAATTGCTGCTAATATGAATATTAACGATATAAGAGACACGTGAAATATATACATTTTTGTAATTTTTGAAGAAACAATTGAGCAATAAGGCGTTTTTCATTTTTTAGAGTATATTTAGCTCTATCCTCTCAAAAGTTAAAAAAAGATGTGAGCCGTTTTTCAGAAAATTTGGTTTTTGTAATGGCAAATATTGCACGCAATATTGCGAGAAGACTACTAAATTTTCCAAGAAATGTATACGATCTTAATGAAAGAACTCAGAATAAAAAACAAATTTTGTTTAAAGTAAAATCTTTTCTTAATTTTATAGTTGTGAGAAGATTCCGAAAATTCATAATTTCGAACTTTTCAATAATTCAGGGTTAATCGTGAAAGTCGGACATACGCCACGTTTATATGTGTATGTTACTCTATTATTACTAGAAATTTAAAGAAACAATTTTCAGCCGTTTTTGAGACATAGTTGGAAATGCCCGGAGGGCTTTATGTAATGTACCCCCAAATGTTTAAGAATGTTTTTCAAAATCTCAGTTTCCTCTCAAGCCAGGTGGACAGGAGTTTTTTGAATTTGGAAAAAGTCTTATGAAAGATTTAGGCTCTAGTAGTGTTCACAGAAACCAGACAGACGGACAGACGGACGTTTTGAAAAAATCACTTTTCGGTGGCTGGGGACCCTAAAACGTGTATTTTCTTTGAAATATCGAAATCGATTTTCTGCAGCATTGCATAACTTTCTTTATACTACGTATATTACTCCGTATATACGTACGTACACAGGGAGGTAAAAATGGCTGATAAAAAATCCAGTTTAATGTTTTATGTATACCCAAGTTTTACGTAAAAAAATTCAAATTAAGCACGTAATATCTCTACAAAATATTGTTTTTAATTCAAAACAAAACATTTTAGGTCATCTGTAGTTTAAGCTGACTTGGATGTTTGTATTTGTAATTTCCATTATCAATTTCAGTACAATAATTTGAAGTACGAAGCACATCGCTGTAGGGAGTCATCTCCGTAAACCCATGGCTAGTGAGGTGCACAATAAGTAGTACCAGTGGCATGTATCTAACGTGTTGCAATTATAATAGTATTATAATGTAAACACAGTTGCTTAGAGTAACACGTTAATATATTTTCCCTTCAAAGATAATTACTCCTGAGTACGTTTTCCTAATTACACATATATTAACAAGTATTAATATATTGCTATTTAACTGAATGCAGGACCTAAGGTGGGTTGTTAGTAGGGAGTTAACTGTTATGTATGTATGTATGTATATATGTATGTGTGTATGTATTGTGTATGTATTATGTATGTATTTGTGTATGTATTATGTATGTATTATGTATGTATTATGTATGTATTATGTATGTATTATGTATGTATGTGTGTATGTATGTGTGTATGTATTATGTATGTATTATGTATGTATCAATATTTGTATGTGTTTGGGTGTTAGGTGAAGAGTATGTGCAGGGTGAGGGCGAGTTTTTGTATTACATTGTTCCATTTCAGTTACTGATCGGTACACGAAACGTGTAACGTAAAATGCATTATTCTTTTATTAGAACACAAAAATTGAATGCGTGTCTCTTGACGGAACGTTATACTCAGCTTTATACGATGTCTTTTTTGGCGGCATTGTTGCGACGGAGATGAATACCAGCAATACTCTTGGATGAATATCAGCAATATGAAAGTCAGAATTGTTTGCTTTGTAATGGCTTAAAGCCATCAGACCTATACTTTGGCCAATCATGTAATCTTATGACTGTAATCCATCCCATTAACATTAAATTAATTACCTCTTGCGATTTCCGTAGATCAATGTTTTTTTTTTTAAATCTTACATCTCATGGACATCATTAGCAGAAACAGCGTCAAATTATTTGATATATTTGTAATTTTTATGAATGAGAAAAATTGTACCCCGACCCCTCAACATCCAGTGACAATATGTGATCGTGTTGTTGGACGACAAAAGCAAGCATTTTGTGAAGCGTTAATACTGACGGTTGTTTGAAACCGGATGCCAGCCCCCAAGCAGAACTCATTGCATGCGTGTAAAAATGCTTTTTCTGCCAATCCAACCGCTTATTATGTTTGTTCGGGTACACTCTGGAACAAAAAAGAATTGCATCCGGTCCCAGAAAGAATGACATCAACCAATCTCGGTCAACGAACGAGCGGCACAGCGAGTCCAGAGCATGTGGTCCTCAGTACCACAGCTCTCCCGGGCTGACGACTCAGCTATCGTCTGCCGCCGACATCTACATTTGTACGATAATCTTCGGATTCGGAGAATTACTTTCTTTTCTTGCAACTTGAGGAAAGTTTAGAAGTAAATTAATTGATTCATCGATTTTGATTTTGTTGTTCTTATTACCAATATTACTCTGAAAGTGTGTTACTAGGATCGTGGCTTTTGTAGACGGAATGAAATATTGTTAAATTATTCTTGGATACTACTGATCTCACTTCGCACAGAAAAGTGGAGTACAAAGGCGCCTTGGAGTACAAAACCGATAATTCTTTAATTGTGATGTCTGTATTAAACTTGTTTCTTTCATAACTATAAAATTTTAATGAAAACTATTTTCATATTACAGTGAAAAAGTAATATAAAAGTGATTGAATAACAAGTTTTGGATTGTAATGGTTTATACTCACTCGTTAATGATCTTTGATGCATACACCACTTAAAACTAAATACAGCTAGTGGTGCTTCAATAGCACAAAGTTCTCTCATCATTTGTAACTTTTGTAATTTTTCAAAAATTCAGTGAGTTACACGAAAAAGAGACCTTTGCTGAATCCAAGTAAAAATTTAAAAAAGAAATTTGAAGCCGTTTTGCAGAAAATATTTGTATAGTGGACGTAATAGGATAATTTCGCTAAAGAACACTTTTATTACTAACAGACATACATGTATTTCATAATTTTTGTGTTATATTTATTTTAAAAGATTTAAAATGTATGCGATTATGGACATTGAATCTAAAACGCAGGGTATACCACAGAGTACAATAATTTTATTACATAATTTCTGGCGAAATAATAAGAAAGGAAATACCTCTAAAATTCCCAACAAAGAAGCGGACGAGAATTTTAATAATCATTAAATGGTAGTAATATTTTGAGTTCCAAAACACTTACAATATCTAATCCTACTTGGCAGCACACGACGGTACTACAGTAAATCCAAACATACAGAAATGCAATATAACATATTTCTTTATACAACAAAAGAAAGTGTTGGCATGTAAAAGCAACTAAGCGTATGCATTTACTGATTTAAGAGTCATCTGAGTTTCAAGAAATGTCATATAAAACCTCTATCAATGCACAATGTTGTTGTTTTTTTAACTTTCAAATTCGATAAGAAAATAAATTTAATGAATAAATGTCTGTGATTCTCCCACTTGCCTTGCATATTAAAAGCGTTTCGCAAAAGAGTGCAAGAACCGTTTCACACAGTTCTCGGAAAAATCTTTCGACCCCTCTCATAAGGGTAGAACTGATTTATACCGGTAGGTCCGTTTCATAAAGGTCTGAGACGCATACGGGTACTTATTTCAATTCCGGTGGATTGGCCTCGATTGACGGGTGGGCGGGTTTTCAAATCTCTACTGCGGGGCCTGGCACTATCGCCCCCACCGTTGGCGTGCCTTGCGGCGCAGTAACTTGAACTACGACCCGCGAGCTAGCGCTGCCCCGCCCCGCCGCCTCCCCACCCCTCACCCGCCAGCCTCCGCCCACCGCCTCTCGTCGCTCGATGAATAATGGGCTTCGCTCTGGAAAATGCCATCCGGCGTCCGCAAACACGAGGCCGCTCCTTCGCACTGGAGTGCGATTGATGATTGACAGGAAAAGCAGACGAGGATTTTGATGTGACTTTGTAGTGCTTGAAATCTATTGCATTGCGGGGTGAGTTGAGAAAGTGTCTGAAAAGCGGCACGATAACCGGATAGCCCAAACAAAGTATAATAATGTAATTAATTTTATTATTATACTTTGACAAATATAATTAATTACGTTTTAATATTATAGCATTAAATAGTACTTTCGATCAATTGTATTAAGCATTCGATCTGTATCCAATACGTTCAAGGAAAATAAACAAGACAGAATTGAGATATAAGGAAAGAAGGAACAGATTCACTTTCATAAAAAGAGTAATGTTACATGTATTCTGGTCTACACGGAACAAAACACGTAGTGTAAAAGGAGAAAAGAAATTTAGAAATTCGAATTATAATTCGTGTAAGTGATATTCCGTTAATAAAATCACGAATACAAACAAAAGTTGAATGTCATTAAATATCATAAAATGTTTTTTTTATATTATTCTTATATTAATATGAAATTAATTTACTTTTGACACAATTTCAGAACTATTCTTCAGAGTTCTAGACACGTCCTAGAATGTCTGAATGGAGAACTGACATCTATTACAATGATCGGGTCGAATGGTGAAGCGAACATTGATCCTATAGCAAAGAGGGAAGAATACGTGGAAGTGCAAATAGTTAAGATATTATTCAATGTGTTCAGTCAGTTAAACTAATTATGTTTTTGTACATAATCCACCTACCAATACTTTTGTTCTTCTAAATGAAATACATTTTGAACTGTCTTCTATTGTTCTGTAAAACGCCACGTCACGTAGTTTATCAAACTGAAATTTTATTTCTAGTTATATTTGTTTTGTCTTCGTTATTTAATTGCCTGTAATTATCTTTAAAAACTTTTATAACAAAATGTTATGGCCTCTATATAATTTATTTATACGATGATACTACCCTTAATCAGTCTCCAATAATTGGTATAAATTATTCAGGCATAAATTATATTTTACCTCACGATGCATGGTGCAAAATATTACGAGAAACGTTGTGTACAATTTGTGTACCAGAGTCCGGTAGATAAATATTCGTCTACGAATGTGTGATTGTCTCGAAATACAAGTGCACATAAAATTGCTGCTATTATTATTATTATTATTATTATTATTGTTATTATTATTATTACCATTCATTAGTTATCTAAGCTACTAAGCCGTCGCATATCGGCAAGTATGGGCATGACGGTCACGTGGTGAATATTTTGTACTTACTGAGAATACCTTGCCACAAATCTTTTTCGGGCAAATATTCACATGAACATGCACTTGAGCCATTTCTTTTGCACATGCCACTTTATCCGTTTTTATTCTTGTTTGTTCATATACTATCATTCATTGATTATTTAGTGTTTTGGGGCCCGTCAACTTCTATGGTCATTACTCCCATAAGTGTATTGCTTGTTTTTATCAAGGAGGTAACGGTGTAATTCCCCAGGCAGAATGGCGAGAACCGGCGCCGACCTACACGTCAGCTTGCTAGGGTTTTCCCAACCCAGGCACTTCTCACAAGCGAGGTACCACTCTAACCGGGACAAGCTCTAAGCTCCCGACATGTGAGTTGATGTAGTGCATGTGTAAGTGTGGGTAAGTATGGTTTCAGGGAAGAACAAAGAAGAGGAAGGGAAGATCACTAGCGGTTTACGGCCTATTTGTTAGGGTTCTCTTCAGGTATCCTGCTGGTGTTGATCGTAAAAAGTAAGGAAAACTACCGATCACAGGAGCCAGCTGCGAGAATTCTCCCCCAGACAGCAGCTGAATTCGATCTAGGTTTGTAGTTATACTGAAAATGTCGTGACTCGAACCGTCGTAACTCGAACCGAAAACCACCCGGTCAGAGGCACGTGAGTTGATGACCTGACCCACCTCAGCCGGTACTTTTACTCGTAATTTACAATAAACAGGACCAACAAAAGCAAACAGCACCGCGAAATTCTCATTGGCCCCTCGATTCGGGAGGCTGGCCGGCTCTCTCCTTCTCTAGCCGCACGGCCCTCACGACGGCCTCCGCAGGGCCGCAGCCGTCCGAACGATGCATGGCGCCACATCGCTTATG
>BOPP01000481.1:18433-31498 GCA_017312745.1 Gryllus bimaculatus
AGCTTGACGGCCGGCGGCGAGCCCGGCACGTTCTATGCTGGTAAAGCAACACATGGTACTCGGAGGTTCTTTACAGAACGGACGGCATCGGTCAGAGAGCACGTGCGAAGCGCCCATGTGAAGCAATTACACATTGCATTCATATTTTTTAAGAGTACAATCCTAATGCGTATAGTACCAGACAAATTTGTTCGTTACGATTAAATGAGAGGGAGAAGGCCGATATCGTTTATAAAATAGTGTTAAAACAACAATTGTGTTAAATGGTGTCTAATCAAATCAATTTGAACATTTTTGTAGTAATATAAGAACCGCATAAGCGGCAATAAGTGCAAAAGTTTACTATTTAATTGGCCGGTAATCGAGGTCATTATTCCATGCTTAGTAACGAATTACAACTGTTTACTTCTGAAAGCAGCATTGAAGATTCTAGTGAAACGCGTTCCATGGAGCACGGACGATTGTAAAACACAGTTTTTGGCACGTCGCCTAAGAACACTGGAGGAAAGCGGGCTTCCGAGAAGGAACGTTTGGAGGTAGGAGGTAAAGTCTCTGCTACCAGAATTCTCGGAATTCGGTTTGTGTTCGGAGCAATCTACGACGAACATTACACAACGTACTTTTCAACGATATATTCAAGAATGTTCCGGTACAGACGCAACAAAATGCATTAGACTAGTATTAACAGGAAGCCATCACAAAGTAGATCCTAGACAGCTTTCAGGTGAAAGTTATTCCGCATATCCTGTGGGTGGGGTGAAAAGCTTACTAACTTAGCTCTGAAAAATGTTTCATATTTTTTCTTGGCGATTTACACTGGCCTCTGGTGGTTTCATTGTCGACATATTGTATTGCTTTTTAGTATTACTTTTGCATCCTGAATCAGGATCTGACGTTATTTTCCCCAATCACATTAGTTTTTTTTAAATATCACATTATGTTTTATCACATTCATGCACTAATCCATCTCTTATGTGGTTGCCGGAGGAATTATTTAAACTTCCAGATTAATTTATTAAATCAATGTTCTGCAGCCATCTGACAATCCTGTAAATACGCTCACGTTTACAGGTGGTAACTCGGTACATGGAGCAAGTTTTGATGATTGGCGACATTTCGTGGTGGTTTGTCGTATGAGTTTGTGAGGTGTAGCATGAGTTTTGTTTCGCTAGCTAATGAAAAGAGAGAGTAAAATGCGGTGTTTAACACATATTATTTTATTGAAATTATATTAACGCGAAATGTCTTGCCTGCAATAACAGTATCTAAACATTCCGTTAGAAGTGTGGAAGTTTCGTGCCGACATGACAGCAACGCAAAATAACAGAGTTCGGGAGAAAGACCTACTACGCCTACTTCCGCATCGAACTGGGAGACCACGACAAGCCCTGGGCACCACATAGAGCTTGTATAACATGTATATAGAAAATTTACGACAGTGGATGAACGGAGAGAGAAGAGCTATGCCATCCGGCATTCTAATGGTGTGGCGATAACCTACAGAACACAATTCTTTTTGCCACTTTTTTCCTTGAAAGTGAAGGGATTTAAGAACAGGAACAAAAGTATTATTGTGCCTCCAAGCAATATTCTATCAGCAATGTTACCCATTTCTCGTGGTCCTGATCCACGTCCACGTGGTCCTCAGTCCACAGCGTCGGGAAAATTTAAGACACAGCCTCTATTCCGGATGTGAATGTGACTGATTTCTCGATTGAAGATGTTGAAAAGGAAACGAAACTTTTAACGCAAAGTGTATTAAATGATTTTGCTCGAGATGTTGTTCTTAAAAAGGAATCTGGCGAGATACTCGGGTTTAGACTTAGAAAGGAACATGATGGCACCAGATACTGGTACATATATCATGAACAACAATTTACCCTGTGTTCTATATAGAGGAAACTTCGATTTTCTGCATCAATGTCCTGGAGGTTATCTGAAACTAGGATTACCACAGTTTGATCCTACACAATGGAGACTTTTTATAGATATCTCCAAGCGCTATTTGAAGTATGTTCTGTTTAATAATAAACCAAATAACTCTTGTTGCAAAGTACGAATTACTGTTACCCTCATTTCATATCAAACTTGGGCTAATGAAGCAATTTGATAACGCTCAAAACGATGAATATGAATGCTTTCAGTACCCGTGACATCGATTCCCTGACATCAGTAACATCAAAATTAAAGAGGATATCTTCATAGGTCCAAATATCAGAAAACTTCTATCTGATGCTAATTGATTTAATCTGATGAAGATGTTATGTGCGCTGCAGAACAATCGGCATGAAAATCATTCCGGAATGAGATCAAAAACTTTTTTGGCATCAAAAAGAATTCAGGCTACAAACAAGAGGTGGATAGAATGCTTGTTTCTTTCCAATATTTAGGCCTCAAAATGAGATTAAAAGGGTGGATATTACATTCACATCTGTATTATTTCCCTGAGAATCTAGTAATGCTGTGCGAAGAGCAAGGAGTAAGATTCTGGGATGTAAATGAATTGGAACGCTGATATCAAGGGAAATGGAGCAGAGGCATGCTTTCGTGTTACAGTTTGGTTTCAGAAAGAGACACCTTCGGACACAAAGTAGATAAATG
The DNA here is from genome assembly GCA_017312745.1 of Gryllus bimaculatus. NCBI lineage: Eukaryota > Metazoa > Arthropoda > Insecta > Orthoptera > Gryllidae > Gryllus > Gryllus bimaculatus. The sequence goes on from BOPP01000481.1 coordinate 21,035, forward strand.
GAAAGTGGCACCAGAGCCACCAACCAAAAACAAAAACAATACAGACAAAGTGGTCAGAAGGACGTAGACAAGCTTTCTCGGAAAAATTGAAAGCACAATGGAAGAAGAAGAACCTAAAGAAAAGGCTTTTGCTTAGCGCCTTCCATGTATGGGGAGAATTTGCTAATTATAATATTATAATTATATTATATAATTATTAACATTATATATTATTAAAAATATATTATTAATAATATATTATTAATATTATATATATTCTAATTATAATTATAATATTTTCCTATCTACAAAAGGAATTCAGACAGTGTGCTTATTTAGTTTATTTTCGCCGTGCCTAGAAAGATAAAAACGTAACAAAAGAGTGAACCATATTTATTATAATTAATCTATCTTCCTGCCTTGATGCAATTTTCAACATTAAAATTGCGAAAATAACGAGCAATAAGCGACCAGGGAATATGTGCGAATCGACGAGATCCGACTCACCACGTGCCACGTGGAGACAATATGCGCAATATCTGTTCGGATCGCCTCCTCTCGTAACGAGCGTGAACGAGCCAAAATCGAATTTGCTCGCCTCCAGCTCTGACGCAAGATGCCTGCGCAACGCTCATCGCATTTGGACTGTGTACTACTCGATATTGGCTAATTCCGCTCCGCCGCATTGCATAATGAATTTCGGAATCCCCCATTACAGCCGGCGAGTGCGGTCCTATTGATTTACATTACTCTGCGTTGGGACTTGACCCTTCTCTGATTCGCGAGCGCTGCGGTGAAGATGCCTTCATCTGAAATGAAGGTGCGCAAGGAACTAGCTGTTTGTGGAAATACTTCTTGGAGCACCAAACAACATTTTGCGTTTGGGAACGATGTCAATCTACACAGTAAAACTATATAAACATGTCTTAAGTAGAAAACAGGTGAGGCTTAAATTAATTACTTCATAAATATACATAAATTAATCCACCAGTTCCATTAATAAAACAATGTCATAAAATACATTTGTAATTTGCACGGGTACATAACGCGAATGCTTGAGTTTTATTTATTTAAAATCTTTTGTTAATTTGGTTTGCGATATGCTCGTGAACTCAGGATTTCTATTATGTCAATATAATACTATACGTCATACCATACTCAGAAAACATAAATTCTTCTTTTATAATTTGTTTCATTTTACACTTACAGCATTGACAACTAATTTGGACGTGCATAACGTGCGGAGAAGAGAATACAAACTGTCTATCAGACAACGAAAAAGGGATCGTTTTAATATCTGTTCGATGATCATGGTAAACACGGACAAAAACGATACTACAATTTAAGACATTAATATTTAAACTATTTTAAACTCGTTGTGCTAGAGAATGGCACAGACCTTCATCAACCACCCACAAAAATGCCTTTTGACTACACAACTTCTTAGAAGATGTAATTTACTGCACTTAGGAACAACATTTATCAATTTTTTGGTTACCAGGGTCCGGCAATGAGAGTATTTGTGACGAAAAGTCACAGTTTTCCGTCATACGATTACAATATTATCATTTCTTACGAAGTAAGATATGATAGTAATTCAAAATTAAATTCGCATTAACCTAAATACATTAAATAATTTAAATAAACTCATCCACAGAAATTTCTTCCCCGCAATCTACTCCTTCCACGATTGTACTGTTTACGAAATATCCACAAATATACCATTCCCATGAGACCTGCAGTATCATACACTAACATATTCACACACAGAATTGCATACAAACTGAATAAAGATTTCAAGCAACACGTCAATTATACACCACAGCACACAATACTCAACAGCCTTGATCTCATCAATAAGATAAAAGATTCACCAGTCTCCACCACCACTAAACTCGTTTTTTTGTTGTGGTAAACTTATTTCCCAGTGTGCCAACATCTGAGTGCAAGAATGTACTTCAGGGCCTAATTGACAGATCACAATGTGCCGTGGCAATCAAAACTGAACTGTTTAACGTAATTTCCTGTTGCATAAATTTTTTCAACTATTTCCGATTCAATGACGAATTCTACAACCAAGGTTCTGGATTACCCATTACCCTTTTCACCTTTATTAGATGAAATATTTCTCGACATCTGGGAAAATACGTTACTTGCTTCTGGACATCCACTTTAAAAAAATCTTTTTTACTAGTACAGATTCGTACACGACGTGTTGAAACTATAGACAGGTACCACCAGACAACCTGATATTTGTACACAATGCATCAACTCATTATACCATGTTAACACATTTGTGCCGGGGAAGAGTGTAAACAATTAATTTCTCGCCGAATTAGGCGCTCCTAGAATGAGCTAGTAATTCCCGCACAGTTTGGGCGCTCCATGGTGTTAAAATCGATTATGGGGGCGCTAATATGAATCTACCGCATCCCATTTCAAAATATTGAATTTCCAGCTGGCTGCGGCAAGTCAACCAGTTCGCCGCTGCCTCGCCAGGTTGAAGATAACCCGGAGAGCTGTCGCCCCTGGCTGGAACAACGTCAGGGATTTGCACCCACACCGCCGCCGCCCCCCCTCTCTCCCTTTCCCCTTAGCGGCGGGGAAGGGGGCGGGGCCTGCTTGCCACCGGGGAGTCTCTGCGTGTGGATAGCAGCGAAAAAAAGCAGCTGTCATTGTCGTGTACTCCCTGGTCATTGTGGCGTGGCGTGGAGATGAACTGAGTCTCATCCATGGTGGAATGGCACCCCTGAACTGCCTGCTCGGCACTGAGGTGAACTGGAAATCGCGGCATGCGGCGAAGTGCTACATAAGAATTACGAGTCACTACAAGTTCTTTTTAAATGTTTCTACCCCTCAACTAACAGTGTGTTGATGCTGGAGGATATAGCTCAGAGAGTTTTTAGTGATTATAGAAGAGATTTTTGTCATATATATGTCTCTACATGATGAATTGATTTGCCATATTTGTTACCTTGGAGGTTGTTAATTATTCTTTGTAATGTGTAAGAAATATAATATCAGGTTTTGTTTCGCAGCTTGGCCAATGAGATGACTTAAGAAAATAAATGCGATGCTTTTTCTCGTTGGGAATAATGTTCCTAATCAATTGTTTTCCTTTTTCAACAAATGTTTTGGAAACTGTTCGAAGTTCTATATTTAATGACACACCCCAACATAAAATTCACCACTGAAATACAAAATAAACACAAATCTTTAAACTTCCTTGATCTCACAATCACGCCATCATGAATTCAACATATTCAAAAAACCCACCCACACATTCATACACAACACCCTCTCAAACACAAACACGCAGTCATCCATGGTATGGTTAATCGGTTAATTTCAATACTCATGTCCCCAGAAAACACAAAAAATAAACACCATAAAAATATAGCCAGTATGAATGGATAGAACTGTAATTTCATTGACAAATTAACATTCAAAAACAACACACTCAACATCCGTAAACCTAAAACTCTCACACCAATTGACAGAAACCCTACAACCACATACCTGTCAGTTCCTTAGGTAGGACTCTTTCCTTTTAAAATAGACAACACACTCAAAAAATTCGGTCTAACTTCGACAACACTCTCACTTTACAAAAAACACTAGCCAACACTGAAGATTTAATCCCATCTGACTCCTTATGCGAGGTCTACGCTCTCACTTGCAACAACTGCCATATATGTAGGACAAACCGGCCAAAACTTCACACAGAGAATCAAAGAACACGAACAAACATGAAAAAACAACATTAACACTTGTCTCACAGTTCACTGATCACTTAAATATAACAAAACACACAATCGACCAACACGTTAATTTCCTATTCTGGACATTGAAAATAAGTACAGGCACAGAATAAAATTAGCATCCTTTCACAAACATAACAACCTGCAAAACCGTAACATGAATTCTCTTAACCAGCAAATCCTTGAACTGTCGTCACCTCTGCTAAAATTAGCCAAATCTGTACACCCCTACCTTCATTCGCCTTTGCCCGCCTGTCCCCTCCTCACGCCTCCACTGCTCGCCTCGCCTGCTCCGGCCCTTCGGCCGCCCCCTTCCCTGACCCACTCGCTTCCGACCGACTGTCCTCTTAACCCTTTAAAGCCTAGCGGTTCATTTCTCAACCACCAAGAATGTGGTTTTTTCTTTACTTTGCTTGCCTACAATCTAGAAACATCGCTTTAGTGTGTTGATTGTATACTACTGGTTTCGGACAGTGTATTGCTTGTTTTGGATAACAACAAAAAGTTGAGTATAAAGATGCCGATAGCGGTGTTCAAGGAAAGTGCATTTATTTCATCAATAACTATAATTAATAGCTAATATATACTAAGACAACTACAATAGCATATAAGTAACCTATTATGATGAAATTATTAAGGGTTTTGAAAAAGTCTGGTCAATTTATTTGGTTTACAAATTCTCTGGTTCATTATTGCACCGCTAGGCGCTTCCACTACCTTTTAACCTTTTCTATAAATAAACCGTAAATCACTGAATTTGCATGACGTAGGTGATGGTAAAGACTAGTGTGATAATGAGAGTGGAGGTAAGAGTGGGGATGGTGGCGACAGCGGATGGAGGGGCGAAAACAGGGATAGAGGCGAGGGCGCGGCCGGAGGGGAGGGTGGAGGAGAGTGCGAGTGCGGAGAAGGATGCGAGGTCAGGACCGGGCGGGAAGTGCGGCGCGGAGGGCGGGGAGGGAAAGAACGCGTGGCGGGTGAGGAGACGAGGCGGACATGGTGCGGGGGTGGGGATGTAGGTGAGCAGAGGGCAGGGTCGGAGGCGAGAGCGGAGGCGAGTGTGGCGGCGAGGGCGGAGGGGTGACTATGGGCGGGGGCGAAGGAGAGGGCGGGGTCGGTTTTTAGGACGGAACAGTAGTAGAGGTGCGGAGTACAAGTTATTACGATGCTTTTTAATTCAGAAGGATGCAACAGATAAGAATTAGGTATTTTTCAGCCCGAAATATTTTAATTTTTGGGCAGTGTTTTTAAAAGGTTTCTTCCTGACTAGCGATCTCATTAATTATTAATGAAATTTATTATATGATGTCTCTGGAATTTAATAAGAATTATTATACGAAAATAACTTCTTTATTCTAAAACATATATTTTATAATAAAGAAATGAGTAATGTTTAATCCATTCGAAAATAAACGAATAAAAAAATATTAAAAGATAATAATTGAAAACAATATTTTTAGTAGACATTGACGAAGAATTAATGTCATCAAGTGTGCTGAGTCTGAGGATTCAACGAATGACTTCATGTAAATCTTTTTTACACCTATAAATAGTATATCCTCGCAGACTTTTAACAGGCAAATTCTTACAATTCGCAAAGTCAGAGGAAATTTCTAAATGCGACAGTGCACGTTGCGTTCATCCCAAAGCGCAAAGGCCAATCAAAATTCCCCTCCCCAGCTGGCGTGTTTCTCTCCACAACAGGAGCTTGAAAACAATGAGAGAATTTTACCCTCAGCGCTTTGCGACCCGTGAGTCAGCATTGGCATTGTAAGCTCGTACGTGAGCGGCGGGGAGGTATGAAAGTTTCTCTCCACGAACCAAAGCTTTCAACAGTGAAAGTAACACCTCGCTGACACTGTTGCCAACCAATTGCTACCTCAATGATCTGCGGATATAACAAGGGAGATTCAGATTTAGAAGTAACTGATGTTTTTGGAAGCTTCTCATGTAAATAGAAGACAACAGATTACCCACACAACAAGTTCATTTTAAAAAACAAATTAGTTTTGGAATATTTATTAAAATGTTGATAGGTTGTGATTCCTGGCGCGTCAACTAAGAGGATCATTAGTCCCGTAGATGTAGTGCATGTTTTTCTCGGAGGGGGAGGCTTCCCCCGCTGTATGGCGAGATCCGACGCCGATCTACCGTCGGCTAGCAGGGTATTCCTCAATCAGATATCTCCCATCAGCGGGGCACAGTCTCAACCGGGACAAGATCTACTAGTAAGTTTCCGACCGGTCTCTCGAGATGTGTGGTAGTGTAGTGCATGTTAGTGTAAGTATGTGAAAGGGGTGAGGATAGGACAAGGAAGATGTAGGATAGATTGCGTGAGGTCCGCGGTTCGTTTGTTAAGATACTGCTTTGGCATTCGCCAGGAATTGATCATAGAAACCGCGGAAAACTACCGATCAGAGCAGTTGGCTGTTAGAAGTCTCCTCTAGCGACCGACTGAATTCCACCTAGCTGAAAAGATGAAAATCCTGCCACAGTTGAGACTCAAATCTAGTATCTCCCGGTCAGAGGGATTCCAGCCCTGAGACATCTCTCCCGGTTTTATTGAAAGAGATGAGAAACTTTTTTAAATAGTTGTTGCGACGTTTCGGTAACATCATTGTGAAATTCAATTCTCTCATATGAACAAATTATATGTCTCTAAATCCATGTCAATTAAAGTGAAAATACAAGGAAAATTATGCAATTAATACCTCTGATCCTGATGACAATACAAATAGAATTCAACAAAACAGTATTTTTCAGGCAGTAATGTATTATTTCTTGTGTTAATTATGCAAGTGATATGTGCCTGTAGGTATAATTAGTGTTGCGTACTTTCAATTGTATTTGTTGAGTTATTCTTCGCATTTATTTCGACGGCTGCTTAAGCCTATGAGAATTAAGTATATATCTACATAAATCATGACATATATCTTTATACTGCTCACTATTACTGACAGCTAGGAGTGGAGATTACCAAAAATTCTCGAAAAGTCTGTTAAAATGTCACTAAAAGAGACAGCTATTCAAATCAACAAAGAAGTTTATCATCTAGGACGGAATATAAGAAATAAGCATTTATTATTACATCATTTGAGCGCGACCAATAGCCGAAGATTAAAAAAGGTACTATTCATCAAACATAAACTAAAAATAAGAAGAAACGAGACACTAGTGGATTCACATTCTCTGGACTGGAAATGATATCCGCTGAAGCAGCGTGTGAAACATTAATCATTATTCTTAGAAAAATGGCGAAACTTGCAGTTTCAAAAAGTAATAATTATATAGATGTTCTTATATCGATATTTCCTCGATTAAGTTGTTTAGGAATATAAACAATGTACTTTACACGAAAATATTTTAAACCAACCGACGCGATGGTAAGCAGAGGTAACAAGAAACGTTCTAAAAGGGGATATAACAATCCTAATTCCTTTGTTAGCTCAACAGAAGTATTGCAAGAAAATTAATCGATAACAATAACACATCGAAACAACTATAATTATTAGTGTACAACAACAAAAATAGTTAATAATTATCTATTGATTTCCGTGAAAGATCATTGAGATACGAGAAAATTCTTATGATTAGAAATTTCTTCTTCACATAGGAATAGAAAAATATTAAATGTTTACAGAAAGAAAACTTAGCTGTTATTCATAATTAACTTCTCGACCGTCATTCCATTCACCCCGATTTTAGTTTGATGAAATTCTACCTCGCCGAATCGATGAATTTGTATTTACCAGTTCTAAAGCAAGTAAACAACCAGTTAAATTCTGCATAGCCCCCGAAATGATAGAGATTTAACCGAAATTACAATTCGAATCCAATACGAAATAAAGCTGTTATTCACCATATAACTTCATCTGTGATTGCTGACGTTTCTAACGAAAATTTAGGCATGAAGGCCTGAAATTTAGGATAGTGTTTTTTTTATTTTTGCAATACCATTCATGGTAACAGCGGATAAGAAGGGATGGTAGTACTGATATGTCTGCTAGGAAGATAATATAATAGGACTAGTTAACTAACCTGGCCGAGGGTTTACGGAATGTGCATATATTCTATGTAATATAAAAAAACGTAATTGCAGTGATATGAAATCGATTTTGACAATTATTTCTGAAATCGCATTTCATGGAGTTATACAAACAAAAAAATTTTAAATATGAAAATAAATTTTGAATTTGATATCGTCGTTTCCAAATACTTAAAGCAGTTGCATGCAACATAATAAAATTATAATATAACCAAATATTACACAAATAACTACAACGCATATTGAAATGCAATGTGCATCAAAACACCGATTGAAAACGAATCTTGCGACCTCTCACACACAACTCCTATTTTTACTTTTCACACGGGCAACGTAGATATTTATTCCAAGACTGCGGCAAGATTTCTCTTCGAAGACGAACAGATAAGAGAGGGGAATCTGGCCGAAGCTACTGAAAGATTAGTTCAGCTCAGGCTTTCTAGATAGTTTCAGCCAACCAGCTGTACTGACACCCACAGAGGCAGTAGAAGATCATACTTATCGTTTAATAGCGGCCCTCACACCTCGCCTGCCGCCGCCACCCTGAATGGAGGGTAAAACGCAAGTGTCTAGACTAGTATCCTACTGGGTCGACCATTTTCCGCTTCAGTAAGAATCGCGTTTGATGTTGAAGCTCTTGCTGATCTTGTGGAAAATGAGCTCAACGACCCAGGATCTTTGACTTAGCAACCAGGGCTCAGAATTGCACAGCCACTGGAGAATGACAGAAGTGGAGTAAAGACGAGAGCAGAGAAGGCATGAGGTGGTATTGACGAGCTAACGTCTCCGAAATGAACTAACATGCCACTAAAATCAATTTGCAGAAAGTGGCGAACAAATTAGTGTATTAGAAATTGGTTTATTGTCACGTGTCATGGGACAAATTTAGATACCATCATTAAAGATGATCGAGATCTTCGCGAAGAAGAGTGGCGACATTCTACATTCTAGGCTGCCGGAGCGCGGGCGCGGAGGCGCAAGTGGCATATTAGGGGTCAGCGTTAGTGCCTTTTGATACTACGTGTCGGACTGTCGGCTCGCGTATAGGTTCAAACAAGCTCAGTTTGCTTATTAGTCCAAGCTGGTAGTTCCCGGAGGAGAAATGAAGGATAGGTGCGGTGGGGACATTTAAAGCACAGAGAGAATGAGTTTATTTTTCTGCCCTCATGGCAAAAAGGCGAAATACTTGATACGAAACCTTGTTGTTAATTTGCAAAATAAATAGTAGTTTGTAGTAGAAAAAGCAACCAATAAAAGGACATGAAAACTACCATTGTGGCACACATCCTTACTTAGTATGAAGTATATGAATTCTTTCTAATCCTTTTAACACGTTAGCTTGTTGGTGTTAGAATGTTACTCATCACAGGCCTGCATACATTTGATTCAAAGCACAATGGCTCCAAACGTATCACTTTTGGTTTCGGCACCCTCAACGTCAGTCGCACTGTTCAGAAGTGCTGACGAACACAGCGCTTTCCTGCTCCGCGAAGAGTGATCGGCCCGTTGCGGCTCACACAGCATGCAAATACTGCCGACCCCTAATCTAGGTTTTCCTGAAATGTAAGTTATTCGCAGAATCACAGATCACACTTTATTTTTAAGATCATTGATGAAGTAAATAATGACACTAAAATGATCGTCTGGAAATATAGGTAGATCAAAAGATGATATCTAGTGATTTTAGTGAAGAAGCTAATGAATTTTAGAGCTTGAGTGATGTGATCACCTACAAAAGAACTCTTTCAAGATACGATGAATACCGGCTGCTTCTCAGGACTACATTCTCCAGCACACACTGACGATTATACATTCTAAAAGAGTTACCTGATCTTAGAACAGAGATGGGACATTCCCGCAAAGTCAGTTGATGCAACATTTCGACAGTAAAATCATCTGTATCCAAAAACAGCAGAAGACACAATTACATTGGTAAAATATCGTGAATAAACATTGACATTGATACAGATAAACCAGGAAGTAAAATTCAGTAACAGTTATTAACACAGAGAAATTAAAATTAACCAAAATATTTGTTAATAATAATAATAATTATAATAATAATAAATATTAAATAAAATATAATATATAATAATATATAATATTATATATTAATATATAATAATTAAAATAGCGATAATAATTCCACTTTTAAAGGCAGGCAAAGATCCATTAAAACCTGAAAATTATCGCCCGGTATCGCTGTCATGCTGTCTAGGAAAAATATTGGAAACACCCGGCTAACATGGTGTCTCGAAAGAAACAACCTCTTAAACATACACCAGTGTGGATACAGACAACATCACTCTACAATCGACTAGCTAATATATCTGGAAAACGCAATTCATAATATCTTCATTAAAAGAAAACATATGGTTACCGTATTCTTTGATCTGGAAAAAGCTTTCGATAAGACCTGGCGACATAATATTCTGAGACAGCTATATAACTGGCAAATTAGAGGAAATCTGCCAAAATTCATATCCAGCTTCCTTAGTACCAGATCTGTCCAAGTTCGAGTTGGGCAGTCCATCTCAGAAAAGTACGTACCAGAGAATGGTGTACCGCAAGGCTCTCCATTGAGTGGCACGCTCTTTATCATAGCGATTAAGGGGATGTTTGACGGCATAGAAGCGTCAATAGGAAAATGCATGTATGTAGATGACATTGCTATATTTT
>BOPP01000481.1:47087-94587 GCA_017312745.1 Gryllus bimaculatus
CACCCCGCTCCGCCTCACTCCCTCCCGCTCCGCCCCGATCTGCGCCCGTCAACGCCACACCACCATCCCGCCCACGCCCCAACATGCGACGCGACTCGACTTAACTCGACGCGACGCGACGGCTGCGCTGAATAGGCCGCGCAGCCAATCCCCGGAAAATAAATCACGGGCTGATCAAACCCTCGTTATCGGGCGGTGCCAGGCCGCGCTCCCGCGCACACGCCGGCCAATCAGTCATGAAACGCGCTGGAACGCGCCCTTTTTGCGCCGCTACCTAGCGGCACAATTCCATCTGCTTATTGCGCAACGCAGCCGCCTCGGCCGCCCGGATAATCGACCCTGGCGCAACACCGGCACAACGTGCGCGATGGCCAAAGAAGACGCTCACGGCATCCGAAACGGACGATCGTAGTTTGCTCATACTTTTTCTAGGAAACGATTTGACATTAAGGAAATTGAATTGAGACTAGGCGAGCCATAGTACAACACGGAATTAAAGTCTTCGGAATGGTTTTAGATGATAAATTAACATGGATTCTAAACTTAATGAACTTGAAAATACAGTGGGTCAAGAGAATGAATCTTTTCAAAGTCATACATCGTGGGGAGTTGACTATTCGGTAATTTTCACACAATTGACCTTTTATAAATCTATTTACCTTTTCTACGCTTCAATCGTATTTATTGGATTAAAATTACATTATTCATACCTTGAAGGAACACATGTAACACTTCCACATGCCGTGTTTTATTACAGAAATCTACTAATATTCTCTCTGGTATCTCCTTATTGGCGAAAGTGTGGCGAATTCTTACGCAGCTTAGTATGTTACGAGTATTTTCGTCACAAAACTTTGCCTGACTAAGCTATGCAACTTGTGCGCAATAAGGAAGACCTTTGTATATACCATTCTTCTAAGAATTATTTAAATTGCCTATAATGTAAGTCACATGTTTGAATAGTATTTACGTATTTTATAACTCTACCCACTGCAATTCCTGCCTTCCAGAACATCCACCTTTCACATGGTCTGGCATCGAAAATTAATCTACAAACTTTAAATTAATACTACTAACTATTCAATAAAAACTGACACAGAGCTTCATAACAAGTAGAACCTTTTCTAAGGCAGTTTATAACCATCAATCACCTCACACTATTCAAGCATGTTTTCACAAGTGACCTCATCATCACCAACTTTAACCTTTAACCCACCACGGAATTACACAAGGCACAATTTTCAAATTACACAGCAAAAGCCTTTTCAGATAATATACTTAACAACATAAGAAATCTAATGAAGCAAGAATCAAATCTCATAGACATGTAGGTAATAAATGAAAAATTAACTCCATTTAAATCAATACCACTTTCCCCCAGAGAACTAACACACCTCTTACACAATTTCAATCAATAATAATTCTATCATATTCATGCCCGTAAGTCGATCTATTAAACTGGGACTGCAACTGGAACTTCAATCCGGGACTAAACCTAGACAACAGGCTAAACTGAAGAACATCTAGAAATAAAAATTCACTACAAGTTACAACACTGTATGCCAGCGTTATTGTTTAAAACTGCTGTTGTAATGATACAGCAATAATGTTGTTACAGTCAAATAATGTTTTTAGATGTTTCTTACCAGCGTTTCCTTCCTAAAATAATGAAAACATAAGAATTGTTTCTTACTGCATTACTTTAACTCAATTTTATGTGTGATTCTCATTTCAGTTAACAATGAAACGTCAAAAACTCGAAGTTTTAATTCTTTAGTAAGTTTTTAGTACCTCTCCTAGGAAAATTAGAGAAATACAAACACTATTAAACCCATGAAATCCCTGGAAGTAGGCCGTGTGGATAAATACGGCAGAAAAAGCATCATCAGCCTTCGTACCGATCATAGAATCTGGGATATCTGGCTCCAAAATCGTAAAAAAGAGTGTTGCCCGTCTAACTATGATTATAAACGCCAAGGGAGTAACAGTTTTCAAAAATAACAGCACAGAGACTGTTAGCACAAGAGAACTTAATCGGTCGTCGTCCTATCAAAATAACACTCCTGACAACACTGAAATGTGACTGTTGCAGACTGGAGTCGAGTAATACAATATTTTTATATATTTCAACAACTAGTACATTTCAACTAGTATATATTACAACAACTAGTCAATATTGATTTTTGTAATATTTTACAGGTATGCTTCTCTGACGAATCAACGTTTTATATTTTGGTCATTAGTCCGACGAAGTCCTGGGGTTCAGTTCCAATCAAACTGCCCAATGAAGGGGGTTAAACATCCCAGTTAGTGACATGGTGAGGTGTACGACCTCAGCGTAGGGCATATGGGGCGCCGATTCATCGTAGAAGATCAGTACAAGCGAATACTAGAAACTCTGCTACGGTCGCAGCTCGAAGTTCATAGTCATTATAGTCACTAGCTCATAGTTCAGCTCGAAGCTCATAGTTCAGCTCGAAGCTCATAGTTCAGCTCGAAGCTCATAGTTCATAGTCATATATTTCTTAGTGGTTAAGAATAATTTTTATACACGATTCAGCACCATGCCACAAACCTTAGAGTATTACTGTATTCCTGGCACAAATATATTATCGTTTTGCCCTGACCAGACATGAACCCAATAGATAACTCATGTGGGAACCTATAATGGGATTTCACCAACCAGCCAATCGCCAAGCAAATGATCAGCAAGAGCCATTTAATTGAAATTCTAAACAAAGAATAGCATCACAACATTGAACTGCAACAAAACGCAAAAACCTGCATGGGGCATGCCACGACGCATTGAAGCTATAATTGCATCGAAGGGTAGCGTCACTAAATACTAGTACAAATTAATTTACCTCTTAATTACTTTTACCGAAATAACTTGTTTTTATGATCTCAATAATACGCTCGTATGAATAAAAAATACGCAATATACCATAAACCAATACGTTGTTTGAAAAATGCAGTTAAACAATAAAAGATACGAATTACCTAATAATTTCGCCACTACAGTATAACTATTAGTATTGTTTGTAGAAATGCAATGTTATGTTTTGATGGATATCTGTGTCTTCGGCCTCTGTAGCAGTGAAAAATAATAACAATAAAAACAATATGAACAATAATGACAATATTAACAATAATAATTCCCTTTTCTTAGCAAAGCATGAAACTACGACCAGCATGATGCAACTTCACAACTTGACACATCACTATTTACATTGTTGTTGTTGTTGTTGTTGTTAGTTAGCCAACGTCCGCCCTCGGCATGTTCACCATTTAGTGACGCGCCGACCAGTATAGACGCGCAGACTTTCCCCTCAGCTTGTAGGGATGCGCACGCCCACAACGGTCAAGCGCGTTGGCGGCGAATCACTGGTGCTCATTTAGCGTTACCCAGGTGACACGTGTGGTAGACCACGGACGCGAGCAACTATGTCCCCGCTGTGAATTAATGATTATTATTAATTATTATTATTATTATTATTATTATTATTATTATTATTATTATTATTATTATTATTAATGGATTAGGACGTGATAGTATATTGGTGAAAGGTGATCGAGGGAAACCATGAAAACCCCGGTCAGGATGGCCGGCCCGGGAATCGAACCCGGACCTCCCGAACGCGCTACGAACTGAGCCCCTTCACTCGGTATCACTATTTACATGGCGCATGATTCCCAGAAACTGGGCGCGGGGCCTGGTAGCGAGTGCGGGGGTGGGGGCCGGTGCGGGGCTGCAGGGCCGGGGCGGCCGCGGGTACGTACGGGAGGAAGGAGCGAAGGCGGAGGCGGGGGCGGGAGCGAGACGGATTCTTTCCGGAGCGCGTGTCCCCGAGAGGGCGTGGCGCAGCCAACGCACCCGCCCGCCCGCCACGCGGCGGGCGCCCCGCCACCTCATTTCATATTCATTACTTTCGCGGCGGGGCCTCCTCCAGTCCGCCGCGGCCCGCCTTGCTTCCATTACCTTAACGTACACCACCTCCATTTCTCTCCATTTATCTGCCACGCCAAATCCAGAGAGATCGGACAAGTGTAAGAAAAAGCATTTACAGCTCGCGACACAAGAAAATACATGATATATCATTGGGACATGCCTCGGAAATCATTAGTGATTGCTATGTGAAATAGGTGCCCTGTGGAGTCTGGGGAGTACATGTCGTGGTAGGTGCAAGAAATGGAAATATACGAGAGCAGGATTCGAGGCTCCAGTGGCACTTCTCTCACCTGGCTTTTGAAAGAAGTTTCACAAATTGCCTTTGGTATGTTTTATACACTCTCGGAAATAACAGATCAAATAACTGGTAGTTAAAGTTGGCCGCTGACTGAAATTGTACCTTTGGAGAGCAATCGTTTCACACATTAGATACAAGGACAAATAAGACTGGAAAAAAATATGATCGTTATTTGAATATTTTCGCTATTCATAAAGAGTACAAGATCAAAAGTAATCTTAGAACAAATATATTTTAGTACTTTTCTTACATTGAATGAACAAAATGTCATTGATGAATTTAAATGTTAAGATACGAATTTTCAATTCCAATATTCTGAGAAGTAAGTGCTTATCTGAATTGTTCCCGTTCTTAGAACTCAATTTCAATGTTTAATTTTTATTTCTTAATATGTTACTAGGCTGTGTTATTCCGATAGCAAATCGTACGGTCATATCACGAACACTAATTATCTAGTTCTTGTAGTCGTTAATGACTAATATTTTCCCTTAAAGTCGGCACTTGTGTTTCTGCAACTAAATAGAACTATCTGTTGACTGCACTAATAGAAACAAATATGGTCGGTACATTAACAGGAAACAATACACACTAGTTCGAAATACGGGCCATTATTTTGTGTAATTCTAGGGATTACCACTGTTGCCATTCAGGCCTTTCATTAATAAGAGGTTTTAATTGCGTTTGGGAGAATAGGTTTCAGTGACCGCGTCCATTTTCAAGAATGGGAAATAATATTGCCATTTAACTACGTGTACGAGGGGAAATATTAGTAATTTAGAAGCGTGAGCTTTCAGAATAGGCCCTCGGTGGATTGTTGGTTAAACTTGCTTTCCGCCGAGCAACCGCTGTTTTGATTCCCAGTCGGAGCAAAAATGAATTGTGCGCTTTCCTTGCAATGGCCCAGTACCTGTTACTGTGTGACGATGATAAAGCTCACTTCTCAAGTTGAGAATACCAGAAATACAGCGTAGGGATGGCTATGTACTAACCACACTTACCCCTTAACCCATGGCAGCAACGCCGGGACGCTGCTGGTAGGCCATATCTCGTGAAGAACTGTTGTGCCATACATACGCTATTCAGAAGAAGATTCCATTATTGAAGTTCCTCTTTACTAAGATGTCTTTCCATGAATTTTGTTCTATTATAAAACAGAAAAGTCAAAGGCGTCAAATGACGTTTACATAGAATTACAAAAGGATATTCACCTTGTCAATATAATTCAATAATTCTGTGAGTAATTTAGTAATTGGAGTTGATAAGGGAATATTTGATCATTTAATAAAGTAAGAGAGGACTTTATATAGAAAGACTAAAGTGGAAGGATTATTTCAACAAAAAAGATGTCACATAATGATAATATACAAGGTTTATACACAAATTTCGTAAATGATCTCCATAAATTTTAAGTAACGTGAAAGTTACATTGCTAATTCTCAAATTCAATCCAGGAATGTCATGATTTTTATATTTGTTGCTAATGTAAACAGACTATGTGAGTGAGAAACGAACTTACTGAGTATTAAAAATAAAAATAATAAATACTAACGATAGGTTACATTCCGTTTTAACCAAATGTATATCAAAGAGCCCATCTTTCATGAAAAATATTTTACAAACACTTGGAAGGGTCTAATAACGAAATTTTTCTCTTCTTAAAGTCGTTTTTATCTGCATATTGGTATTTCTGTATATCTGTATTAATGCTATTTTGCTGAACTGACCCAAACAAATTTTTGAGTTAAAAAGTATAATAATTTATTCTTATTCCTTAGGTAAACAGGTGTATATGTAGGGCCTCGGACAGAGACAAGATAAACAGCATCAGTCAAAGCAAGCCGCCCGACATTTCTAAATCATAATATCTCGATTCTGATGAAAGAGAGGCTTTTCTTTCTAAATTATTTTTTTCTAAATATTTTGCTGAAGGAAATGTTACCCAATGCGGTACCTTAATAAATATAAGCAAAATCTTCAGTTTTTTTTAATCATCCGTGCATCATTTGATTCCTATTACCGTAATTTTTATCTTGCGGTAAGTGTTTATATTTGTCCCGGGAAACTATACTTTTCTCACACCCCCTGAAAATACGCGTAGATCGTAACAATTAGTTTGGCCTAATTTCAACGGCGCCGTGTTATGAACAAAAGGCCGGAAGAGGAAGGGGAGGGGAAAGTGGCGGTGGCGTTCGTTCCACCCCATGGCGTTGGCCAACAAGAAAGAGCTGAGTGGGGTGAGGTGAAGGGGAGGGGTCAGAGGAGAGGGCACGGGGCGGTGACGGCGATGACAATGATGATGACAAATAGCAATCTGCGAGGGGGCAGCCTTCCCTCCCTCCCCAGAGGCTGGACCGAAGACAAAGGCGCCAAATGACAGGCGCCTGTGCGCGCCCCGCGCGCGACCAGCGCTTGTTACTACGTCCGCCCCCGCTTCCGCTTGGCGCTTGGGCTCACGCAGCCAGCTCCCCTCCCCCGCCCTCGCACCGCCAGCGATCGCCACCTCTCTCGTCCCACCCGCTCACCCCCTCACGTCCTCCCGCTCGCCCCTCGCCCCGCCACTAGTCTGCCCCTGCTCGTGCCCCGCTCGTCCTCACAGCTCGTTTCCCTCGCTCGTCCTCAGCTTGTCCATCCATTCTCCCCCCCCCGCTCTTGCCACCACCCGCTCATCTCCCCACTCGTCCCTCCTCTCGTGACCTCTCCCACGCTCGTTCCCCACTGTTCTCGCAGCCAACTTTGCAAGCGTTGAACCCTTTTCCTCTTTTAGCTCTCTGCCACCTTCATTTGATACGAATCTTCCGACGACATTTTTGCGCCCGGCCTCTGTGTGAGCAGTGACGCATTTTCATCCCTAATACATTTTCCCATCATATCCGATTCTGAAACAAACCTCGAAATCTCTCCGTCTCATGTAGCCTTTATTTTAATCCCCCCGCCTGTCTCGCGTTACCTCTCCTTGTCGCGTGGTCTCTCCTTGTAACACATCATCCCATCTCACACCTCGCAAGTGTGTGTGTATGTATGTGTGTATACACGTAACACATGTTTTACTCTTCCCTGCAGTATGTTGCGCCAGTCCTCTTTCTCAAACCCTCCTAGACCTCCTCGTTTCGATCCACATCGTCACGTACTCTACTACACCACAGTTAATCTTTGCTTCACTATCGTCTTTTCCGTTCGGTGACCTTCAAGAAATCTAGGCACCATTTACCGATTTTCACTTCATCTCTTACGATGCCGAACTGTTTTTCTTTGTCTGTTTTCGACCTGGCTGTAACTGTTTCAATTGCACTCACCTGCAAGTCTGCACTCTTGGCCATTGGCTTAAACCGCGAATATAAACATCTCTCCCCCCGCGTCCGTTCCCGTCCAGGCTTTCAATGAAATGTTTTATTTTTGGTCCGCGTCTCCGCGGTTCCTAACGACCCTGTCCCCCGCTCCTCACCCCGCGTGGGCAGGGACGAAGTATCTCAATACCCCTAATCACGGCCGGCGGCGCTGTCCCCGCTCGTCGCCGCTGGCGATATCGCCGTTGGGCACCAGTGTGCGACGCCGCTCTATCTCGGGTCGTAAAACATCTCCAGGTCCCCCGGCCCCTCGTCTCCCCTGCTACCTTCGCGCCTGCACTCGATTTTATTTCATTTTACTGGACTCGTATTTCACCTGCGGCGTTTAGTGCTGGGGCAGCCCCCGCCGCCACTACCGCCGCCGCCGCCGCGCCCGTCACCTCCGACGCCTTTGTCAACCCCGGCGACCCCGTCCTGTCGGCCTCCTCTTTCCCCAGTGTTCACGGTGGCCGGCGACCCGGTCCCGCCGCCACTTGCGTTCAAGTACGCGTAAATCGCGCAGCAAAAACATAGCTGTCTACTACCAGGCTTGCACCCCTTCGGAAAACCTGAGTGGGGACATCCAAACATTGTGAACACGTCGAACATAATTTCAGTTCGGTATTTGTTATGTTTCTATTTACATTTGAAATTTCTTCCTGAAGGCTACCGTAAGAAACTTTCAATGTTATTATTAAATCCATTGGAAAGGGCATTATGACAAAGATTTTCTAAGAATAGTTATTGTTACGCAAACAATCTTAATTTTAACATTCCTACTATCAGTTTTGTCATATTGCCAATTACACAATTTCTGTTTTCGGAGTTTTTATCTCTACTCCATTTTTGCGATTAAGACTCACAAATTTGCCGTTCTGAAATAAACCCCCACTTCAGCTACTATATATAAACTCCGACATAAATAATAAAATAATAGCAGTAAGACAAATTATTTTGTGGAAAAATTCATGGATATACGAAAGTACGTTAATGAACTGACGGTTGAAAGAATAAAAAGTATCATCATGATTATTTATTCATTCTTTAATCAATTCTCTATTTATTCATTTTGACACATAATAATCTTTACTATAGTCAACGACACAGTAACAACGACGATAGTAACATTACTATTCACAATGCACACTCTTCTCTTTGCACTGGTATTTGCACAGGTTTGGAGGCACATTGCAATTGGCGTTGGTCACACACCACAGAATTTTGGGCGATGCGCGCGCACGAAAAATGAATTAGAATTTGACCTACAGCTCAGTTTGCAGGCGCGAACTCAGTTTGCCGCGAGAATGAACGAGTGGAAGCTTTACATAAATTGCTGCGTAAATAATAAAAATTCTATTGAAATAAAGCTAACTATATCTTAAAAATAACAAGTGCATGAACTTGAATATCAATGAAAGAAATAAGAATAACTACTGTAAGACCAATTGTTGCTGTGTATCAACAGACCCAGAATCCTACCCTGAATATCTCTGTTTAACCGAGGTATGAATTCCAAGACATAGTATAATAATGAGAGTAAAAGAAAATGTTAACTTCTAGAAAGAACATTCTTCCATATTAAGTAGTTTGAGAAGCGGTAGTCTACGTTGGACAGTAAAAAGTAGTGACTAGATGGAATACGTATAATACGAACGTAGTTATTCGCCCTCATAACAAGCGTATGAAATTTAAAAAAAATTTCAGTATTGACCCTTTTATTTCAATTTTTGTGTATATTATTTTGATGTTTAGAATAAATTTCTAACAAAATGGATATTTTCAGAAATTAAAGTCTGTAAGTGGAACGAGAGCGAATTTGTTTTTTTTCTTCTGTTCCGTTAATTTTTAAGAATTTACAGACAATATTTGCTGTTCCGAAAAATCCAGCTTTGTGAAAGACTCCCTTCTGAAAGACTTATTTTTATAGTCCTGGGACTTGTTGAATACAATATATTATATTATTTAGTACAAAATATTTTCACACTGCTTTGAAAGTAATGAAAATGTATGAATATAGCAAAATATTTTAGTCTTGTTTTCCAAGCAAAGGTGTGATAGAATTAATATACTATATTATCTTGATATTCCTGATAAATTAATTAAATTCATTTTTCTTATTTCCAAAAATTACCAATCGTTTTGAAGAAGGAACACGAACAAGAAAGATACATAACAAACAGAAGTAACATTGAAATAAAACGTAGAGTACGCCCAAATGTCCATTTTCAGCTTAAACAAACAGCCCCTAAAGCTGAAGGAAAGTTCCACGGCTCCCAGAGGGTGCCGCCCACTCTGTCGCTCGTTCCACGGAGTGCTACGCCGTGCAACGTTGGGGCTACGGCGGGCGACGCCGTGCTATGGCTCGGTATTCTAATTACACGACGCCTCCCCGCCAGAGGAGGAGAAATCTCCCGGCGCCAGAGACCGCCGCACTCGGCTCGCTCGCCGCCCCCGCGCGGAATGCAGGGCGCCACGCCGCGGGAAACGGGGGCGGCGCGTGGCCCGCGCGGGGGGTGGGGTGACGAGAGCGAAGGAGAGGGGACGGCGCAGGAGGAAAGACCGAGGCGTGGGCGGCGAAAACACTGCCGGGAGAAAAGAACGCGAGAGGACGGCACACACGTGGGAGTTAAATAAACGACGGAGCAGAGGGGAAAATAAGACCAAAACGCATTAGAACACATTAGAACGCGAAGAAGGCCGTGCCGAGGAACGATCAGGAAACGTAGACGTACTGAGTGATTAGTTTGATCCCCTGGGAGGAGAATGTATCATCTTAGAGTCGAGAGCAGAAAATATTGGGTTGTGGTAGAAGATGGAGTAAGTGAAGGTTTCAATTAACAGAATGCACCAGAAAATTAATAGAAATGATCAGAACATGAGAGGGATGTGGATGGAAACAAAATTAGGGTACAAACTAAAAGAAAATGAAAATGAAAAAAGGAATGAAAGGATACGAAATTAACGTAAAACAAAAGTGAAAAAATTACAGAAGACCGAGAAATTAAAAGAAAACTTTACATTGGGAATGTGAAATAATATGAAAAACAAAAAGGGCACGCGAGCTTTTAAAAGAAACCATAGAAAACTGTAGAACAAAATCAAAGCAAAATTAAAAACTCAAAAGTACTGAGAGCGCGAAGGGCAGAGGCGAGTTCGCAATAGACTCCAAGGAAACAAAAAAAAGGAAAATGCATGAGGAAGAGAAAGTTCCTCATCCTGGAAAAGAGAAAGTTAGGCGGCCGGAAGGACAAAATATGCGGGGAAGGGCTTGCAGGGGAGGGGGCGAAACAGTAAAGGGCGTACAAGACGCGGCGCGGGAGCGTTTATCTCGCGGTGCAATAGAGGTGTTTCGGCCTCGACGGCGCAGAAGCACGCGCCCCCTCCTCTTCCCCCTTCCGTTGCCACCGCCCCTCTGCCGTCCCCGCTCCCGAGCGTCGCTCCGCCGCACCGACGTGCCCGCGATTAAAGGGGCAAACTCTGTTCTGAACCGCTGTGAAAGCCAATGTAACTTTCATCATATTTCTTTTCTTCAGAAACGATCTGTTTGGAAGGACGCGCAAGATGTGAATAATCAAACACAACATTAGAGGCCATAATTAGTTTTTGTCATGAAGATGGCAGAGAAAGAGAACGAAATTGAATATGAGCACAATCTGAATTACTGAATGCGAAGAAATGTTCATTGTGTTTATTGTAGCTTACATTCACGATCAATTCTATTATATCCTATCATTCTTATTCTGGAAAGCTATGAGGCGACTGACTAACAGATTAGTCTTTCAGAGGTCACTACTGTCACAGTAGATTACTACAGTTACCCGGTCTTATTGATTCGCTGTTTAAAGCAAAAGCTGATTTTTGTGTGGATTTTTACTCCCATTTATAGATGGCCAAATCTCATGGTTCATGTCACAAATGTCTAAAATGATTATTGCTGCCCATGCAAGAAGCGATTTGGCTTGGACTACTATGGTAGTCCGCGCAACTACTCGCGCTACAGTTTCTGACCAAGAAAGTCATCATGTCTCGATCATGTCGGTTTTATTATTTCTAAGGAATTTTCTTGCGTGTGATAGGGGTTTGGAGTTTGGAGTTTGTATGAGATTTGTTTGTATGCTGATGGTTGTATAGCTCAGAAGTGACTGTATTGATTGAAAAAGTAATATGTCCGTGATTGAAAGAATGTTGTATCTATGTTTTGGGAGACAAAGGTAACAGAGATGAAGACTAATTTTTAGGATCGGTGCACAAGGTGAATGCTAATCGTAGGCGAGTACAGAAAGCGACAAAATTCCTGATAAAACAAATATATACATTGTAAACAAATATGGCAGTAATTAGAATAAATTAGCACAGGTGGTGAAGACACGCACTCGCGCAAATACATTGTCATTGTCTTCACCTTCACCCATTGTCGCTTTCTGAATTCCATGCAAGAAATGTGTGGAGTATCCATTGTTTCTCAGCAAGAAACTTTTTGCGGATTTTTCTATCAATGCGTACATAGAGAAGATCAGACCTTGTTACCAGCGAAAATGTGTCAAGTGGTAAACGGATAAGTAAAACGGAAACATTTCTCGGAATATCTTGTTGGCGAGCCATGTCCTATCAAAGCCTGACAGGGACACCACTGACATCTCTAAAACAGGCGAAACTTGGATTGAAACAACGCATGTAATGAAACCAAAGCCCTTAACAAAGATACAAAAATTGAACATTCTGTGAAAAATCTATCGGTATATAGCAACACTATTTATCAAAAATTTTGGCAATCTATTTATTGTACCAAATATATAGTTTATCATGTAAACAAAGCATAGAAAACATGAAACACACACATCTATCGGCATATTTATGATTAAATTTGTTTACAAGCAAAATACATGGAAATGGGTGTAGCATTTCTGTGCATTTATAATATATCAACATTTTATTAAATAATATAACATTTTGTAATTGATCGGTGATTTAGACACACTTATCAGTATAAATATGAACGAAAATATGATTTTGTAAATAACAGAAAGTCAATAACAATTTATTTTTAATGAACTATTATTTTAATACACGCCACACTAGCGATACAATTCCGAGCGTGACCACTGAAGGGTTAACATTTCTCCTCTTTCGGCACGTTACATTGTAGCATAAATCTATTTTAGAACGTAGATTTCGTTGTGTTGCAGATTATTTATATATCAATATGGTCCCACACAAAAAAAGCTATTTTGAAACGTACTGATAATTATGCAAATTTCCTAAGGCTCCGATTAAAATGTCAAGCATCTTTACAAAATATTTATTGATATAAAAGACTTGAAAAGTCTTTGAATGAAAATCCTTCAATTAACGGAAAATAGCAAACTTTCTGCTAGAAATTATGAAATTAGTAGTGGAAAAGACTAATTATAAAAATGTACACATAAACATTTCATTCCACAAACGAATCTCCTCTAACAAAGTCAATATAAACGAAATATCTGAGAAAGTGAAAAAAACAACAACAATGATTGCTGATAAACGACTTATCCCATTTCAAAAGTCTTCCACGATTTATTATATATTCTCAGGAGGGACGTCCACAGATTCAAACTCTCGGAATAGCTTCACAGGCTTACAACTACGTAATGGTGAAAACATCAAAAACAAATCGTGAATTTGTTTTCAACTTCCTACTTCAGACAGTGGAAGAAACATCATAAACGATAATAACTGGATTCAATCCATGGGTTCCCTTTACATATATTTTTCTTTAGTGTATATGTGCAGCATTTGGAAATAGGAACGTAAAAAAACGCATTGCGTCTATGACTCTCTTGATTGTTTGTTACGCTGCGCCGTTCGTTCGTTCGTTCGTTCGTTCGTTCGTTCGTTCGTTCGTTCGTTCGTTCGTTCGTTCGTTCGTTCGAGCTCGTTATCGTCTACGTTCTATTTCCCTGTCTTCTTTTCTTGATAAAAATACCAGAAAATAATTACTAATCTTACAAGTGACTGAAAGAAATTTGTAAAAACTACGTTAGTTGATTATTCACAAGGATAATAGTGCGAATGGATTATTACTAATCAGCACATTCTTGTATTTTTAACAAATATACGTATCTTCTACTATCGCCTCTGTAACGTTTTGATATACGTTTTCTAACTGTATGCCAGTATGTCTAATGTCATTTTATTCGCCAATCGCTACATAACTTGGTCGAATTTCACCACTGCCTGGAGAAAAATTCTCGATGCCGATTGCGCTGATGTTTTTCATCAAAACCAGGCGAACGTCATGAAACGCCGCCAGACAATGTGTCTGGACGCGACTTTGATGGAGAGGACCATCGCCATCTCCTGGGATATGACATGCACTACATTGTATCAAATAATTGAAATCAGTGAAAGTAAAATATTGAAACTTGAAATCAGTGCACATTCACTAAGTATACCTATGAATTTTTGTTACATAGGGCAAGATAGCATAAGATAATCTAGATCACAATATTTACCTTCATTTTATACCACTTGCTGTTTATTTCACATCCTATTCATCTGAATATTTATTTAAAATAACTTGCTTTATTTAGTTTCAGACACATCCAGCAATAGTCGTACAGTATGCCTGCAGTAAATTAAATAAGTAAAGTAAAAAAAGAACATTAGAAACGTCTTTGCGTTACATTTTAGTTGAATTTTCTGCAATGAGTATACAAGCGCGCGGAAAAGAAAATTACTATATTAATGAGTTTAAACAATAATGAGCTTAAAAGTAAAGAACGTCGTTAGCTCCCGGGCTAATATCGCATTCACAAGCAGAGATTCCTTAATCAGAAAGGTGTTTCTATAAATAAATGAGACGCGTTAAAGCACATCGTGGAATATTTCTTAAAGTCGAAGTAAAAGGTTTCTGAAGTATGAATTTTAAATAATATAAATGCCAACAGAAGTTTGATTATATAAAAATGCAAGGAAATGCATTAATTTTTTCTGCCAAATACCATTTTCTTCAGCTTTAGAGTACATCTTCCAGTTTTGTTTTAATTTTTTGCAAAGTAACCATGTACGAATATTATGGTTCATCTGTACATATATGTAAAGCAAATATATTTTCTTCAATTTGAATATGCCGTGCTTCACACGCTTTGCGAGTAGTTCGACTAAGGACCGCTAGATGGAATGAGTAGTACGATCATTAGAAGAAATTTAGATAGGCACGATTGCAGATAGATAGTCTTTGAGAAAGATATATTGTAATTAAAATAAATGGTGTAAATAGAGAAGCGGTAGTAGTAAGCTTGAATTGTCATTTCTCTGTTTACAGGTAAGAACAAAGTATTGTTAATTGTTTTTATATAATATTGTAAATAATAATTGATAAAGTGAATAAAACTCCTGTCTGTGTACAGGGAAACATATTTTGGCTTAATTACTATCCTGCACAAGTAATTGTATACCTCAAATGACATGTGAGAAGTGAAACTGTCGAGACACAAAGTAAGACGAAATTGCAGTATTAACCCAGAACTGGTCAAATTATCCGTACAATAATCCCGATGTATGATAGTAGTGGTCATTGCAGCAGAGAATTGAAGCAAAGGCTAGAGCAACGTAATTAACATATTCTAAATTTTAGAGGAGAAGAAAAAATCTCATCAACTTTTCCTGCAATCGGTACTTCATACTCTTCAATGCAATCAACTCAATCTCTCAGTAATGTCGGGCTGTGGCCAAAAGCTCCAAATTTTATGCATAAAGCGTATTACTTCCCAAATATGTGTACGATGTTTCTCCTATACAGCACGTGGCGCCATTTCATGGTGTAACATAATATTACCATTTCTGCTATCAATCACGCACTTTCTATTTATGCACACGCTGTTATTTTAGATTTATGCATAATATATTTCCATTTCGTCACTTAGCTCCATTGAGCTTTTATAACTATTTCTGGACGAACGCCTCTCTCAAATCTCCTCTAACCAATATTACGCTCCGTTTTCTTGTCTACGGGTCGCCGGTGACACTCAGAATGCAGAGTGCTCTCAAATCGTGAGTTCGGGCAGTGGCCGCATCGATTCATTTGTCGATCGCCTGAATGATGCCGATACGCTTGTGCTGACAGCGTTCAGTGCCGTATTTATATGAACGTACACTCTTGTGTACGGTCACAACATGTAAGTAGTTTCTTTTAGGAATTAGATCGCTCGAGAAAGAATGGACTACGAATTACACGTTATTTTATTCCATGGAGCAAAGTCACAGAACACATACAATGTTACTACTCTAAAATAAATCTTCTGAGAATAACTGACTGATACAAACACTTTAAAATGTTTGAGACAGCAATGATTCGTGACATCAACACATGCAATCATCACCGCAGGGAAATGTTTCGTAGGACTCTACATTCGAAAGTCAAAGCATGACACAACAAATCTCTTTACTTTCTCACATTACTAAGTGCTTCGTAAAAAGGAAAAAAATGTAATCGAGCGCAGGAAATCAGGAAAATTTTGACAGAAAAACTCCATTTGTTGATGGGATGTAGTCTGTAAGATATAAGTGAGCAAGTGACTGTGGGTCGAACATATTTTGCCCACTGCATATTTTACCCCCATTCTTCACAAGACGGTATGTCTGTAACACACTGGGCATGTGAGATTGGCTTGAATGCAACCAGGATTATCAGCAGTTAGTTGTACACATATAACAACAATGATCTTCAGTTGTGGGACCCTTCGAATATGCTACTAAATTGGCGAAAAATCTTTAATATCTAATTTCATACATGTTACCTGAAATGCGAAACTTGGCCTGATATTTTCAATAACTGGAAAACAATCATGTGGCACATTAAGGGAAGCCGACAGTTCTATCATTGCAAAATCTTGGTCGCAAGGGAGGAAATTATGATCTCTAGTTAAATATTTGTGATCAATTTGGGCGAAGAATTTTGATTTCAAAAAAAGTCACAATTACGCGCCAGTAATTATTTTAGCTGACATATTGATCAGACTATACAATCAATCTTCGAGTTCCTTCCTAACTTACAAAGGCTTGTAATTTTTCAGAATGAACTTCAGAGGACAATATTACTTCAGTTGAGCCTCCATGGCCTAATGTTTCATGCCAGAACAGCAATTGAACATTATCCGTAGAAAATTCGACAATTGCTTTGTTGTAGCATGAGAACTGTCTTTGCTAGAAAACCGTAGAATGCTTTGAACTACGATCAAAATGCACTTCCTCTAGATCCGTTGATACTACAATAAGACTGGATCTATTTCTGCAGTACCTTTATCATCACGTGAAGTAGTGTATACTTGTTCCATTCTCATGTAAAGATTAGTCATTTCGGTTGTGATTTTATCCGCCTCGTCCTCCAAATTGGCTGCACAAAGTTTCATGAACATTTTGACTTATAATGCACAAGTACCAGATTGAAGCAAACCAAGCCTCAGTTTATAGTCATATAAAAGACTCATGTAAAAGGAAGGTGATACATTTGTATCGAATAGTTCTCTTTAAAACTTTTTGTACATGGTTGTGATATTCAGATCTGTATATATGTAGTATATATGTGAAGCTTTTTCCCGGAAAATTTTGAAACTCTTGTAGATCTTTCATGGACCGTACTTCCGATTTTTTAAACTCGTTCTAAATTCACAAAACATTCAGTTTACCTACGTTGATTGGTGAATATCAATTCTGGTGGAAATCCTGCATATAGAATTAGATAGCTAGTGTTCCTTACAAACTGAAGACCATCAGACATCTGAAAATTACACTTCCGTTTTTAAAGAACCGCCAAAACGTGTATTTCTGTCAAAATTTTGAAATCGATTTGTTGCAGCATTACATTAATTTCTCTCTATCTCTCTATACTAGACTGTATTGTAACAGCACTGCAAGAGTAAAGTAATCTTTAAAATAATAAAACGTGTTCGCGGGATACTTTAATGGGGCTCGCAGAATCTTCGAGAGCTAGCGAAGCTGGAATCGCGCTCGAAGGAGGAAAGTTGAGCAGAAATCCCTGTATCTAGCAACAACCTCTGTCCCACGGGAAGGGCGCCTAAGACAAAAGGGATAAACCCGGTTGCAGCCGTGTGATTGGACCCCGGGGGGTAACTGGGACACCACGGGTGAGGTGAAACCTGGAGCCCTTAAGTATCGCAGACATGCGAGCTACGCATTCTTATTATGATAACAGATTCTACTGCTTCAATTGAACATCGGCAGTAACGCCATTCTACTCATATTCGCAACATAATATTTGTCCGTTTGCGGCAGTGATATACCATCTACTCTGGTGCCGTTAGTATAAAGGACCAGTGCGGACAAAAGAACGGCTTTCACAGACAGCACGGTTGTCGTGCAGAGGTGGCAAGGCACCCGCGGAGAGTGCTACGAGAGAAGCCCGAGATCACGCAGGAACGGATCACTCCCGCTTGGACCTTCCCGCTGCGTATCCTGAACCGATGAATGTCATCGACGCAACAGCACACGTCATCATCCAGGAGAGTGGTTTGGAGGCCGCATTGTCGGGACTGAAACCCAATCAGCGTAGATGGGAATGAAATACTGCATATTGTGAGTAGTATATTTCCTTTTGTGTTACTTTTTTGAAGCTGCTGAAATTTTAATCGGCTTAAATTTACTTTATGCCTTATAATTGTATTAGATTCAATGTCGAATTCAGGAATTATTTTTATTGTTCGATAAATCCAAAGGAGCCTCAATGCAAGCGTCCAGTTTACCCGTTAGATTTTCAGGTACAGACGGTTCAGGTGTAGACTCCGACGAGTAGCTACAATGTCGGAGAGGATGTGCTTTTGCTATGGTTAGGAAGGTAGTAGTATGTATTTGTATATGAGAAAGTTAACACATTGCTTTCTTCCTCATATTCCGTCACTAACGAATGATTTCACAAATTATTTTGGTTTTAAACTTATATTAATTTACGGTAAAATTTTGAAACAATTCGAGGAGTTGATTGATCTTTTTGGGACGTCAATAGCTATTGCCATTAGCCTGCCAGTGTAATGAATGCTTTTATGCTTATTGATAGAAATGCTTCGACGCTGGTGTGATCCAACGCCCACTTACAAGTCGGCTTATGGGGGATTTCCTTCTCCAGATATTTCCCCCAGCAGGGGACCACCTCAGCTCTTAACTTCAGCCACGTGTGGTAGTGTAGTGATTGTAAGTGTTAGTATATGTAATTACAGGTAGAGAATAGGACAAGGAAAGGGAAAGATAGGTGGCATACGATCTATAGCTCCTTCCCTCGGGTACTGTACCGTCATTAGCCTGGTAATAAGCGAAGAAACCACGAAAAACTACTGATCAGTACAGCCGACCGGTTGGATTCTCTTCCAAAGTTTGAACTAATTGAACCTATTGTCGAAATTGTTAACTGAAGCTAATGTCGAAAACTCGCCACTGCTGAGACACGAACTGAAGGACCTCCCGGTTAGTGTCAATACAGAAACAGCGGCCATTCTGGGTTAAACTCAGCCGGTCATTCCAGATGAAGAACACCGCAAATATCTTCAGAGAGTATCATCAATATTTTTGTCACTAACAATAATATAATAAAATAATATAATAATAATATAATAAAATAATATAATAATAATATAATAATATATAATAAAAATAAAAGTAATTATCGTTTCTTTTGACGTCATTTGTAAGGATAATTAACTCGTGGAATCCCACGTGACAACATACTCCCACCAGTAAGCAATCTTGACACCACTGCCATGAAAGCAGACCAACCAACGAGAACCAGATATGAAGAATCAAATTAAGGACCTGATAAACGCAGAAACATATCTTAAGTAACGAAGAGAAATTCATTGCAACATGTCAGTGAAAGATAATAGAATGTAAAAAACAGAAACTGGGGAGGAAATTTCTCCTTTCCTATCCCCAAGCGCTCTAAACGATTAGCAAGAGCGCCAAGCTTATCAAGCTTGGAACGTATTCTCTGGGTGGCGTGTCAGAGAATCACAACAATCGTAGGATTTCTTTACAAGGCCGGCGGCGCAAGAGAGCTCCTCCCTTTCACGAGTTTCAAGTCCCGCGCAGCTTGTGTCCCTGCTACCCTGCCCCCCTCCCTGTCCCCCGGCCGTCTCTCTCGTCACAGCCCCCCAGCCCCCACCGCCATGCCTCCTAGCTTCCGAGCAGATTTGCGGCGAGGCCTGCCTCCGAATAGAAGAGACGGCGCGAGGAGAGGAGAGGAGAGGCGAGGCCAGGCTCGCTGCTCCTTTGCGACGTCTTCCTAACTTCCCCTCCACCCACCTCGCTCTGTCTCGCAAGTTACTCCAGCTCGTCTATGGATCTCTCGGAAATTAACTGCGCCCCCCAACTGATGGAGCGCGCGAGTTGACAGAGATGGGAGAATGATTAAGTTCACATTTCTCCTCCCAACTACAGGGACGCGATTTGCGTGTCACGCAGCCTGAGGACGAGAGTTCTCTGCCTGTCATCTTCTGTGGTCTAGGAAAATAAAGTCCGCCAACTCACACAAAAGACAGCTGATAAGTTTTGTAACTCTATTTGGAACTGTGCACGGATGAGGTTGGCGGTGATTTGTGAAATGTACTAGTATGTTATTCAAATTATGAACAGACCTTACGCAAATACATCAACGGTGCCATTTTTATAGAGCTTTTAATTTCTCGTTTTTGAAGAATGAATTTGCGGTTTTTACTCTTTGAGTTATTTCACAAATCTATAATCTCAAATAAATATTGGCATTTTTCAGAAAAAAATTAAAACAGTTTCCGGGGGTTTTGTATTTTCTCGAACTCCTGGGCATATAACAAAACCATTGTCACTCCTCACACGGTCACAGGATGAGAGTTATCTCTCAATTTCTGCGCGCATACGAAATTACCAATATAGATTATAATCAGGGCAATCAGCTGCAATCCGCCAGATAAAGCTCGCTAGCAGGGCACCAAGGAGTCTTTCATTTTTTCGTAATTTTCCTGAGATTCTAGGTATCTAACGAAAGCATTAATACTTCTCATATGGCCAGAGGCTGATTAGTTTTCTCTCAAATTCAGTGCAACTACGAAATTAGTAATATAGATTCCAATGCTGGCACGTCCAACCGTGCCCGCACAAGCTAACTGCTCGCCTGGAGAGCTCGGCACACCTACAGGCAAGGGCAATTTCCCTGACTCCGCACGCATTAACCCTTAAAATCAAGAAAAGGGTGTACATCCGCAAACTGAAGTGGTGCGAGACGGTGAATAGTTATAATTTTATAGAAAATACGTGTGACTGAGTGTGTTTATCAAATAATCGAGAATTGTATTATGCTTATATTCTTCACTAGTCATCACTATTTGATGTTTATTTTCTTACTTAATCTCTTATTTAAACGCATTTGCTATGTTTGAATGACGAATTCTTTCCTCGTTTTTCTTTTGTGTTGTGTTATTAAATCATTCAGTTATTTATTGTATCTAGCAATAATGTGAAATAAATTAATCTCTGTGAAATAAAGTCTCTAAAAGTTAACTATTCTCGCTTACGGTAACTGCGCTTTTAATAGGCAAGAATATTTGTCTGTTAAACCTTCTAACCGGGGTGTAGAAAGTACATGTTTGTATCCCACTCTTACAAAATCAAGATAGGTTTTTCATTTTTTTTAATTGTACTCTCAATAGATATTTTTAAATAGGCCTGATGTTTATCTCATATTAATGAATCATTTCTTTGTTTTAAAGAGAAAATGGGAATTAATATACCTGACTAACTGACAAGTAACGTCTCCCAAAGACTCATGGGCCAGGAATCCAGTGACGTACTGCCATTTCGTAGTGTTTGTATCACCTTACTTTTAAATCTCGCGCCAATTTCTCTGAACGCAGTGCCCGCGAGCTCTAGTAAGCTTGTGACCTTGCCCGCGACCATGACATGCCTGTTTTAATGAGTGCCATGAGATGCAGCCTGTCAGCCACAGTCGCTTATTCGTTTGCCGCGCAGTGTTCTCAACAATTTTTCGTTCATTTCATATTTTTAACACAAAATCGAAACTGTTTGAAGGTTTTCATATTTTTTGCCGAGATCTGGAGTATCTGACGAAAGTATCAATGCCTCTCACATGATGGTAGACTGGTTAGTTTTCTCTCTCTTTCTGTGCGTATACGAAATTAGTAATATAGGTGGCATGTTACGACTGATAAATATGTAAATAACCTTTTCGATTATTGTAAAGTTGTTTTGTGACCAAATGTGTCTTTAAAATGAAACGTGAACACAACTAAGAAATTCTAACGGAATCCAATTTTCAAAAAAGATAAATATTTCTTTCGAAATGTTGTGCAAAGTTTTTGAGCTAATTAAAAACTACTTGAATGACATGATATCACTATTATGTAAACGAACTGATAGGTAAATGCGGAAAATGACTAACACTTTGAGAACTGTACAAGACTGCTATGTTCATGCTTAGTGCCAATGAGATATTAATGTTTCCATTAATACTAGAAAATGTCAACCTCATTCTGAAAGAAAGGAAATCATTAAATAACCAGACGTTGTAACTTGTTTTGCATAGCGTCACAGTAACTCTAGATTAATTGTATAGAAATTATAAGTAACAGAAGGAAAAAAGCTTTTGGAATGAGGCGAACAGAGTTACCGGGATGAAGGGAGACTAAGGAAATCTAGTAAGGCAAAGAATTTTCCCTATTTTCACTACAACTTTTTTCATGACCTTGGACGCTTAGCGTAGGCTCTTTTATCACCTGACTATGTAAATTTCCAGTAAAATATTGTTCGTGTCTATTCATCATTAGTACGCAATTCTCCCTTTTGCGCATAAAAGATAATGAAGCCGTAATATAATAGTACATGGGGAAGGAAACATTTATCAATTGCAGACCAACAATTGCAACAAGACCAACGAACGTCTTTAGAATTTCGCATGTGGCTCAAAAAAGTTTGGTTCAACAAATGGATCAAAAAGTTTACAATATCGTTTTAGAGTTCTGACTCAGCAGACCAGTGCTGTTGGTAGAATTAGTTGTAAGAACCGTAGTCCATGTATCTGATTTTTAGGTGTTTCCTCTTAGTTTGCCGATGTTTGTTATGAAACCTCAATTCAAAGCTTATTAAACTATTTCTTTCCTAATTTCCTAAGCTATATCCTCCGTGTATTCTAACAATACTATCCGAAAAGCACAAAAACTAACCAACAATTGCCTGTGCAGAAAATATCTACCACTTTGAAGAGTAAAGAAATTTTTGTTTGGAAAATATTGTCGATTATGAAAGAATATGATTGTGCGTTCTTTTCAGATGTAAAACGAAATTCTTTGACATGATAATGTCATGGTTTTCCGCCAACAAAGAAACTCAAAGTGCATACGTCTGTGATGTAAAATATGACAGGTTGGTCTGGGATTGTCACTCACATGTCCATGAACACTTCCAACAAATTGCATCCAGCAATCTAAAAAGACGTTCATTTCTTGACGGGCGAAATTAACCTCCGTGAAATAATAGTATTGTATGATTTTCGGTGATTCCTCGTATAGTGCTTCGCATACCAATTTATGTACACATAATATCAACTTTTAATTGTATTTTCAGGTAAAGTACCCCCATTTTTACTATCGGGCGGCAGTAAGCGTTCATAAAATGCAAATTTCGGTTCAAATATCTCGGTTTTCTCAGTATCTCAGTTTATTCAGCATGCTTTCCTCTAAACACCACTTTGGTGAATAAGGTTCTTGTATTATGTAATAAAAATATTGGAATATGTACAACAATTATGGAAGTAGTACGAATAACAAAAGACTTCAAAAAATACTGGAATTAAAAATCATGTAAGAAAATATTAAATAATAAATCCATAAGTTTAAGTATCTACTGATCTAAAGTAGCCTCCGCTGTTCATAAATTGAGAAAAATTGTAAATATTGAAATAAATCATATAGATTAAAGACACGGAACGTAATGGAATACAATCTTATCATATAGTTATTTATAATCATAGTCAAATTAACCATGGTCAGAGCTTTGAGCATTCGCCAGAAATTTAAAATAATATTCTCGCTATGATTATTAGAATGTGTAAATAGTGTTTCATTTTCTGGTGCATGTAATCACTTGCAAAATGCTCGTTCTCTGACATATTGACGTTCAAAATGAGATGAATTTTTGAATCCTTATCTTGCAATTTTTAATTAAAGATACAGGTTATGGACTTCGCTTGTCCAGCTAAACACCAGCCTAAAGTATATTAAAAAAATATTAAAACCAAGGCCTTTTTTAAAAATTGCGAAAGTTCAATTTTTTTTCAAACTCCATCCTACAATAATGAAGATAAACATTTTTTCCTTAATGAACTCTGTTCATCAAAAACATGTCTTCTTCAACTTTGTCGTCTTCAACTTTTCGAAAATATGTAAAGGAAATTTTGTTTCAAACAGGCATTTTTTAAAAAAATATTATCTCTCATCATTCAGTGAAAATAATTTGATTTACTTGTATAACAAATCACATTTTGTTGTACAGCAAAGTTGTGCTTATTTAATCACTATTTCTTTCAATTGGTTTACTCCTATTCTAAGTTATTTTCTATTACCTAATATTAAAAACAATAATACTGATCTGTGTTTCAGAAGAATTCTTTGTCATTTATTTGGATTAATATTACTGAATAGAAAATTATTCATTTATTACATGCATAATTTTCAAATATTTTTTTTTACTTACAGTGAATAACAAAGTTGACCCCAAATTATATTTGGCCCACAGTGTACTGAAGAGGCCCTCGAAGGCATACGATGGCAGCGCAACAGGCAGAATTTGTGTTGTTCCGTAGTGCGGAAGCATAAAGCACGCTGATCCATACAGTCAATTGCTGGAACAAAGATAATTGAGTTACAGAGAAAAGTCTCTTTCTAATTGAGTTACAATCGTTAAACCTATTCTCCGCAAAACAATGAGGTTTCGACCACTAAATTACTCCGGAATGAACTATGTAGTATTTACGCACTCAATTAAGAAAAGAAAAACAGCATTAGCACGCGACAGTGAAGCGCACTACGTGCTGAAAAGTTTAATCGTGGCATTGCTAGCATATAACTTAGGTTTCTTCAAGTAAAACATTTATTCATATATAATTTATTATTTATTAGAGATTTAGAGTTAATAACGAACAGAGTGAGACATTTCTGACACTTAAGTGCTGCGGTTCTCTCAATATTACTATAAATGTCTGACAATTATATACAATATTCAAATAAATTAATATGTTCAATCTCGTCTACAAAACAATTTTTTTGTTTGCTTTTTATTCAATATTCGTTACTTTGCGTTGTTCTAGAGAATCGCGGAGCTCCTATTAATCAATAGAATTAACCCGGCTTTAGTTTTTCAATATTTGTAGTGGATTTCACCACCTCATTACTTGAAACAAAGAAAGAGGGCATTCCAGTATATTTCTCTTCGAATAATGAAACTTTTTTGAGCAGCTTATTGAAAGATAAAAATCAACGGAGAATATATTTCTTTCTGACATTTTGATCACACCACACGATCAAGATTACTTGATAGAAAGCAATTAGGTTGTCAGCTCCCGACGCGCCAGTTTATCAGCGCAGTTATTCGAAGTCAGAGAACAGATGTGGGTGACACTCGGTAACCAACGCCGAAAATTCAGTACTTGAGATAAAATATGGTGTTTCAAAGTGAAGTTTTATTGCATTGTATGAATAATGGTTCTTAAAAATGGAAATTAAATAAACGATGCCCCTAAATCTAAAACAATAATTAATAGCAAAGATTGGACATTTTCCCCATTTAGCAAATATGTAAATTAAACACTTCTTAAAGTTTCATTTCTTTTGTTATTTTCATAATTCAAAAACAAAACAAATGATTGTAATTTAGGAAAGTTTTTACATTTATCGGCTGACTAAATTCAAACAGAGGATATTAGTTACAGAGGATTATGTATTCTAAAGTAGATACAATTTTATACATTTAAAATTAGAAAGACGAGCAGAAAATCTAGTCTTTATTTCTGGCAATAAATGTTTTTTTTAATTAGCATTTCCGTTCATTTTTGTATTACTTCAGAAATAGGTTAATTTGATTTTAGTTTAGATTCAAAATAATTATACGGATACTATATTAAACACAATATAGGTAGTATTGCATTAGCATTAAAATATATTACACAGTTGTTCAAACAACAGTTCTGTTATAGTCAAAATACGTGCTTTCATAAAACCAAGTTTATTACAATCTTTCACATGTACAGAGTAACCATTAACAAGCGAGTTCAACAATGTTCTAATAGATGTACCGAAAAAAAACAAAATCGCGTTAACCAAGAAGGTGTCCAAAATTCACTGCATTACTCGTAGATTTCCAAGTCCAGGAGAGAGAGTCCGTTTCACAAGTCGCTGACCACTACACCACTGTAGTACACTCGAGGGAGGCGCTGACTGCCTGTTCGCTGGGCGCTGTTTGTATCCCGCCGGGGCTGAAGGTTCGCTGGCCAGCCCTGGCGTGCGACGATGACGCGTCCTGCAGTGCACAGCGGAGCGAGACGGCGTCGATGCGTCTGCTTCTGTCGTCCTCCCTTGAGCGGCGTTTGTACCCACTCTTGGCGGCCCCTTTCGAGGT
The DNA here is from genome assembly GCA_017312745.1 of Gryllus bimaculatus. Classification (NCBI taxonomy): domain Eukaryota; kingdom Metazoa; phylum Arthropoda; class Insecta; order Orthoptera; family Gryllidae; genus Gryllus; species Gryllus bimaculatus. The sequence goes on from BOPP01000481.1 coordinate 73,303, forward strand.
GCGCGGGCGACTACTGCAAGTTCCACTTAGCAAAGGGTTTTCATCTACTGCCGCATCCTAACATACTCAACTTGTAAATGAAGCATTTAAGGCAACGGAATTAATCTCCTAGATTGATATTTTTCTAACAAGACTTGTATTTTTATCGAAATAGACATCTGGTCCTTTATATATTCCTGTAATGATTTTACACTCGCATTTTGAAACTGATACGCCAAGCAAGGAATATGGGAAATGGGAATCTTCGGGGGACACTTGCCGCAAAGCCGCTCCGTCTACCACCCACACCGGATTAAGCAAGAGAGACTTTTTAAATGTATTTACACATTGGTTGATTACATAGTTTTGTTTAATTTCACTTTACATAAGCGTGAAGGCCTCATAGCTAGGAGAATTTCTTGAGGACAATGTTGAAAGTAAATTTATTTTATATTCTGGTTTTACGTATTTGGTTGAACCAAGTGTGTGTACTGACATTGAAGAGTTTAGGAATGTTCAAGAAGAAGTTAGAAGCTAAAATGTGATGTGCAGTTCAATAGTCTCTAAGTTAAATTATTTGTATTCTGGTGCCATATCGGGAGACATTTGAAATAATTGTGAGGGATCGGTCTCGTACTATTTGGGGTTTCCTTTGGTTGGTTGAGCCCGATTTGCAGCCGGCGTTGTGAGCGAGCGCACTGGCTAGCGCAACGTTGTGAGTGGCTCCTTGTGTTTCGTTGGGGGGGGGGGAGCTGCAAGCTGCCGCGTGCGTCGGGCGCCCGAGGCCTTAGGCGCAGGGATGCTGCCATTCGACTCACGTCGCGGAGCACTTGGGCCCTGGGCGGGCGCCAACCCCGGCCGCGGGTCGAGCCCCGCTCCGCATGAGGAGCTGGGCTCTGCGGCCGGGGCGTTAACTAGCGCGCTCGCACGCGAATCGACCTGGACAGCGCCATTCCGCCCATGCTCCCTCACACTCAGATCGAAAATCTACCGTCAATTCACGTTCATTGGTTGTTATTATTATTATTATTATTATTATTATTATTATTATTATTAAGATATCTTTTTACTGTTCTAATGACCGTTTCTCGCAATCTACACGACTCTCTTTTTCATTCAGACCGGCATCTGCTTCTATTCTTCATTGTCGAATAAATGGCGACAACTCTAAGATTGTTGATATTTCACAAAACTGATTATTAATTATTTTCAAGTAATACTGATTATTCTCAAAATAAAGATATTAAAAACGCCAAGAAATATGTATTATCTGTTACATATTAGATTGTATATTTCTTTGCATATACATCATAATGAAGCACTAATATTTATTACAAATCTTTAATTGGAGTAGTCAATACAAAACAAATATAGTAAGTGCATATATGTGTCTTTTTCAATGAAATAAATTACTTTTACACTTCATTATATCATTACTCGATCATTTTTTGAAAAATGTTTAAGAATTATGCAAATAATATTGTAGTTTTAGTACTGATATGTAATTATACACGTCGTGTTCTTAATAGTATGTAACCTTAATATTAAAAAAATTGTTGCATACACAAGTAAGCAAAATAATGGTTTGTCCTAAAACTGGACTTATTTATCTTGCCAAAAAAGAAAATGAAAAATGGCATTTCTCTAATACAGTATAGAAGAAATGGGTTTCTTAGTGTCCAGTGTGACCTACATTTTGGTACAGGTACTCCAAATGAACTCAATTATCAACAGTTTTTACAGATTTTATGCGCAATTATGAAGTCTAACAAAACGCAAAGTTGGCAATCAGTGATGTACCCGAGAGTTCGGCAGTAGTGATGATCAGACTTACATCTGTTCCCTTGAACCATATCAACTTCGTTGCGTTTATTTGCGCCCTGCTCACGTGCCACAGCCGCCGACAAGAACCCCCCTTGCACCCAACTCACTAGGAGCGCCCTAAACTCCGTTCAGGGTACCCTCCCTGCATTCTGATGGCCCGCAAGGCAAGTGAATAACGAACGCCAAAAATCCAACGTTGATGACTTCCAGTTGTTCTCACTTCCTTAGTTTCCCAGAAGGCGTTGTACATTATTATAAGCAGAGAAAACAATAAAAAATCTCAGTTTTAATTTTAAAAAAATGTTTTGTTTTTTTTCTCAAATACAGAAGGAAGTTGCAGTGATAAATAGTTTCTACGACGCGTAAGAGGGCGCGCAGCCGTCAATTTTTAAATCTCATCAGGCAAACAATGTGATTACTCGAACTACTGCTTCACAAATATTCAAGAAAAAATGCGTCCATTAATTTTTACATTCTCGTAAAAATACGTTCTGTGTATCCCTGATAACATGTATTTTTTTTTCTAATATACGTAGTATTCTAATTTCTCGTGTAAGTAGCATTGTCAAAATTTATATTTTGAGAGTCCTTCATACCCCAAAAGCGTTTCTTCTCAAAACATCTGTCCGTCGGTCAGTCCAACATCCTGTGTACAACATTAACATCTACACCATACATAGAATTTAACGGAAACGAATATTCTTCAGTTGAACTAAGTGATCACTCATCCTCTCCATTTTGAAAATTTCTTGAATTTTTATAGATGTTTTACATTAAGCCCCCAAGGTATTTTCAAATGTTTCCCAAGAAGGTCCTCATTTTTTCACGAATACCATAGCAAAGTACGCAAAAACGTTGCGACTGCCAAGAGCACTCACAAGACTGGCCGCGGAAGTGTACTTCTTATCAATATAAATCACACCTACGAAGATACATAGTTCGAAAGAAGCGATGGGCCTTTCACACCCAATGATGTGTAATTCTGTCCATCTGCGCGGTCAACCTATAGTGTTAGGTATTGTGAAGGGAAACCATAGAGCAAGTCGGCATAACGTCTGCTCCGGCGAGCACTCGGCACTCACGAGCCGACCGTCTGCCCGCGATCGCGCCGAAAGTGCAAGTAGTGGGGTAGGAAGTTTTCCGGTGAGGGGAGAAGACTGACGTTGCAAGACGTAGTGCTTAGATTGAATGCCGGGGAGTCTAACGCTGTGAAATCATTTTCCAACGTATTTTAATGGCTGATGTCCCATATTATACGCTTCAAGGACCATAATTCATTGTTTACGTTCATCTGTTCATTGCTGCGTATTCACCGTTGTATCTACCACTGTATGTAATTGTTTTTAGTTGATGCTCATTGTGCCTCGAGCAATATTTTAAAGCAGTGGCCTTTTTTAAAACTATTACTTAATTCTATTTAACAAAAATGTATTATTTAATAATTGATTGCTCGCCAGGAATGTTATAATCTCCAAATGGCAGCAAAATGAAGAAAATTTTGGGAGTAATCTCTCACATTACGATGAATATAAATATAGAATATAGGCAATTGCAAGAAGAGTAATATTTATCATCACAAATATTTGTAACCATTTTCCCCCATTATGAATCTCAATAAATTATATCAACGAGCAAATATTTCTAATGTTATGTTACGGGCATTCATTAGATTAGCATGGCTCTGGTTAAATAGAACAAAAATAAGTCAGTATCATAATTTTGTATTTGGCAAAACACTATAAGTGAATTACATTATCAGCCCTACAAGGAAATTATAATACTACGTGTCCAAATCAAATCAGTATAATTCGTTGTAGTTTCATATTTCACATTGCGATATATGTACCACAAACATGTTCTACATAATACAACAGAAAATAGAACTTCAACTATAAGTTAAAGTCATGTTCTCGTCATGGCTCTTTTAATATACGTGCTACGGTTCGAATTGTGCATACTAATTTGTGACCCCACTCTTAGAATTTGCCTCATCCCCACTCTTAAAGTTTCTCCCCACGTGCACTCAAGGGTCTCGCGCGCGGCTCTTGAGGTCAGACAAAATGCAAAATGCTGTGCAGGCATCCAGGACTGCCAAGAAGAGCCAGGACTGCCGCACACTCCGAGACCACAACATGTTGGCCAAAACGTCAGCCACCATGACAGAGGCTCGTCTCGGCTCGTTCTAGATGAGCCTTGCAAGGCCTCAAAAACCTTTCATAAGATTGCGGACCATATTTACATTATTCCGGCAATTTACACCTGACTTCCCCAGTTTGCCCGAATGCTCCGACGGGGATGGTCCCATGCGTCTTATCAGGCCGTACCACGCAGTGCCACGTATAACGCAGTGAAACACATTGGGATGATTTTGAATTTCTGAATTTACTAGAAAAAATATTAAATCTAAACCTATCCTATTTTTACATTAAAGGGCGTTGACCCCTACAGGGGGCGTGCGGTGGGGGTGCAATTTTCTCGCGCGACATGTACAGAAGGAATTTTCAATTTTGACAAAAACCCTTTCGCGGGCCACTATAAATGGCGCACCGTGGACCGCCAGTTGGGCAACCCTGGCCTAGATAACATAAACTCCGGCCGCGGTAGCCTACACCATCAAGACCGCCAAGAAAGCTGTAAAATACGTCTGGATGCCCCACACACACCGCGAAGATTTCCCGGTAACCAAACATATAAATTTAAATCATACCAAGGAATCTGCATAATGGAAGTAACTCAAAGGCGAGTTGTAATCTCCATTTGCGCGGCCAACCTCCAGCGCTGGGTGTTGCGAAGGCAGTCGCGGAGTTTCTTCGGAGAGCCACCGGTACGTCCCGTGAAGGCTGCGGCGGCGGAGCGGGGAGGTAGGTCAGAGGTGTGAGGTCGCAGGGCGGAGGGCGCGGCACCGCGTGACAGATTGCCTCTTCAGCGGCGGAGCGCTTCTCGGCGTGGGCCGGCGCGGCGCGGCGCAGCGTTGAAATTGCGCCGCGGCGACAATTAATGATAATGCGGCCCGCTACGGGCGGCTGACGGAGCTGACGGGCAACGAGCGCCAGCGATCTCCGAGAGCTGTGCCGCAAAGGAAGAAATCCCTAGGTGGCTTTGAAGACTCCTCCCCAATTTGGATTTGCATCACGTGCGCTGTTAGGGCTATGCGGAGGGATTGCTTGTTTTGTTACTTCCATATGTATTGCACTTTGGAATGTTCCTTAATGTTGATGAATTGATGTTTCAGACCGCGTCAACTGCTATGGTCATTAATTCCGTAAGGTAGTAAATATTACACTCCGGGAGGTGGAGGTGTTCTTTTCCCTCACAGTGGGGAAACCGACGAGGAAGCGCAACGTCTATACGTCGATTAACGAAATCGTGCATCGCCCCAGGCGGGACGCGCTCTAAACTGCCGACTAGTCTCCCAAAATGAATGATATTAAGTTGCATATTTAGTATAAGTGTGTTTGTGTGTGTGTGTGTGTGTGTGTGTGTGTGTGTGTGTGTGTGTGTGTAAGGGGAGAGGTGGGGCAATGAAAGCTGACGCATGATCCTTGGCTCCGTTTGTTTCGGTAGTGCTCCGATATTCGTCTAGTATTGTTTACAGAAACTACGGAAAACTACCGATCAGAACAGTCGACCTATATTTCTCCTGCAGGTAACGTCTGAATTCGAGCTAGCTACATTGCTACTGTATGAAATCTGCCACCGACGAAGCTCGAATCTGACGACCTGTTATTGTTTCTATCATATGTTGTTCCGGAGAGCCCACCATGCACGGCCACGGTTTCAACATGTTTTTTTTTTATAATTTTCCATTTTGCATTCACTTAGGCTTATTTTCAAAAATGTCCCTTTAAGTTTCTGTCCTGAATGAATATTTGAAATCCTCTAGTTTGACGATGCAGAACGCTATCTGTGAAACACTTTGTCAACAGTTACGCATCAAGACATATGCGAAACTTCCGTCGAGGGTCGTCAACAGTCAAAGCAGTAAGTTAGAATGTAAAGAAAAAATAACATTCAGAATGGAAAGTTTCCCGAAAATAACAAAATTTGCACGTAATTTAAAACACTTTAAATTTCAATTTATTTCAATATATTTAAGTTTTTTATGACGTTTGTTAATATTTGAGATAGTGATGTTTCTTTTTTTGCGATTACAAATTTAATGACCTTCCTCAAACATAAATTTTGTTACTTTCACGAATCACGTGATGCACAATTTAGCAGATGAAACAGCTACTGGCTTAACCCTTTTCCTTTATTTAACAAATTTTCACTTGCTGAATGTATAATAAACAAGATGTTTAATGTTTCCAGATATGACGATGCTTAAGCCACAGAAAGTTTCCCATACAATAAATAATATGTTCATATAATAACTGTTAGAAATGACCTTACATATGTAATGCAAAATACATCTTTTTTTCAAATATTTGGTAAACCAACAATATGTTACAAATAAACATTACTCATTTATTCATAAATATTACTCATTTAAACCTTTGCATCTGACTCTTCTCTAAAAATCAGTTTCTGCAATACTTCAACGTAGGTTAGCACAAGGCATATTTATCTCACTTCGTTTCTGAAACGCATCTCCCGCTATCTCGTGGCAGGAAATCATCAAAAACCCTCAGTGTCCATGTCATAAATTCGTAACGATCCATTTTCACGATCTCAGAGATTTGCATTTCCTCCCTTTAAATAGCTCTCCTTTGATTAGAATGGTCTAACTCACTGATTGCTGATAGCAAATTCGTCTCCATGGTCTGGCTTTCATGAACATGAAAACCAAATTTACTTTCTTAAACGTCATAATGCTTACATTCCGAAAGAAATTGAAGAGGGGTTTCTGTTTTTCGAAATATTACTTGTTTCATGGGTTCTGAAATATTCACGTTTTTGTATACTGTGTAAAAGGGTTTAAAAAATGTAATAATATTTTCTGTTTCCTACAAAACTTGGTAAAAGCGGAATATTAAAGTCTTTGATTGGATTACCCATGTCTTACACGACAATTTACTTCAAAAGGATTTTTTTAGAATATGATATTTATTGTTTGATGTTTTGAAAAACAATTTGCGGTGAATGTGGAGAAAAATAATTATTGCGTGTAATGAAATTTTAAACGTTTTCCCTGTAGAGCATTGTAGGTAGAGATATATTGCTTTGACAAGGTCGTTTGCTGTATTAGGGCTAAATGTACCGACATTAGTTCTAACACGTAGCAGCACCAAAATAAGCCAAAGCTACTTTACCAATAACGGTAGCCCAATTTTCAATCAGTAAACCAAGTTGGATTTGTATTTAATATAGAATTTACGCAATGAAGCCTCTGTGAAAAAAAATTGAAATATGTTTTGGATTTTTTTAGAATAGTTCTGGGAAGAAATTAAAAAATGTGGGCTTATAGCACGATGTAAACGTGTTTCTTGAATCCAACGACGTTTTCAACGGTCCAAAGCGGTTGAATAGGCGCGTCGTAAAGAGAAATTTGGCAAAATATAATGTCCCCCTCCCCCATTCAGTGCCACCACTGCTACCGCCGCCGTTGCCCGTAGGAGCGTGGCAGGCAAGCAGGCCCGACTGCGGCCCGACTGCGAATCGTCAGATACTTTGCTATTTGCTACAGTCCAACATTGGTTTTACAAACTCGTATAAGTACGTATATACTGAGGAATATCTGTAGTATAGAGAAAGTTACGTAATGTAGCGGAAAATCGATTTAGAGATTTCAACGAAATGCACCAGTGTTGCCTTTTTCTTTTGAAAAAGAGTGTCCGTTTGTCTGCTCATCTGTGAACAATACTAGCGCCGGAACTACAAGTATGCCTAGAATTTCATCGAGAATGAATATTCACTAGTCAATCTAGCCAGTCTCAAAGCTTTATGAGTTCTAAAAAGATTGTTTAATTGAATTGAATTGAATTTGCCTAATTTTACGTTCGAATATTTAAATATTTTATATTGTTATAATATTCGAATTGTGTAAATAACGCCCCTGAGACATCTTTTATATTTCCTCAAAAATTGGTAAGACATTTTCCCACAAATTTGTTGTAACAAGAGATTGAAATATGCTTCTCAAGCTGGCATAGATCCGAGTTTCCTGTTAACTTTGATTTTCACAAGGTTACAAAAGTTTGAATTTTATTCGGCGTCTCCTTACAACTACAATACTGAAGATAGAGATTTTTCTTTAAGTGAAATTTTTTCTCCCTAATTAATTCTTTCATTGACGTCAGGCACATTTCTTTGAAAATTCAAGTAGTTTTCGTGTAATATTGCGTGAAATATGTGCATCACAAAAACATTGAAATTAATTTCTCAAAAAAGGCACTAAATTTTTCTTCAAACTTTTGGTAGGAATGGCACTAATTGTCCTGTGTAGGATGACATATATACCGTATTGCTCTTTTCTTTTGTTGTTTTTTCTCAAAACTTACACGTTTTTTTTACATTTCTCTCACGTCCTTAAAATTTACATTACCGGCGACTTGTATACATTATTGCATTTATTCGTACTCGTGCTTTAAATGATGTCTGATAAATTTCCTCGAAAACTCAAAAGTATTCTGAGAAACTGAACTCGCAGTTTTGCATTTTCAGAAACATTCAAACGTTAGTTTCTTAACATTTTCAACGAAAATGCCTATATATGATGTGATTTTACATGTCTATAGTATTCTTAAAGTCATGTTTTGTTTCTACCATTAGGAAACCGAAAAATTGAAAAACTGTGGAAAAATTATCTTTATGTGGCAATAAATGGGAGCCGGGAAGAGAGTAGAGTAAAATCGAAATTATAGCCCAGAGCAAAGAAATTTGGAAACGAAATAGTTCGTGAAAGTTGTGCCATTCGTAGCGTCACTAGTTTATTTTATTTCACAAACCACACTACTGGAACTAGTATAATTGGGGCAGACTTTCTCGAACCCCCTATAACCGAAGAATAGAACTGAATTTATCTCAAAAAATTCTGTTTCGAAATAATTTCGATTTTTACCCGGTCATCCTTCGTACAAGACCAGTAAACTAAGGTTACTTGGTGCCTCAAGAATGATCAGTAGCACCGATAGCGAAGATGAAACGGAAAGTATAAAGCGAAAAAGCGCAGCGAGCAAGCAAGCAAAACAGTGTTAAGTTAAATGACATGTAGCCGGTTTTGAGAAAATCTTGTTTTCGTGTTTCTTTAAATTGCTCGCAATATTGCCCGAAATCTTTTAAATTTTCAAAACAATGTACAGGAGCTAAATGAAAGAACTAATTATGTAGCGCAAATTTTATTTGAAGGAAAAATCTTTATCTTCAATATTGTAGTTGTAGGGAGACGCCGAAAAAATCAGTTTTTTGTAATTTTCGAAAATTCAGTTGTCAGTGAAAATCGGACCTATAATAAGATACGCAGCCATAATAAGAGTATTTACCTCTATTCTTAGAAGAAATTGAAACGAAAAAATTGTAGCGGTTTTTGAGATAATTTGCAAAATGTCCGTGGGGTTTCATGAAATGTACCTCCAAATTTTAAAGAATGTCCCAAAGCTTCGACTCGAGCCAGATGGACAGATGTTTCTTCAATTTGGAAAATCGAAAATCGGTTAAAACGGTTTTTCACAATGTTAAGTTGAATTCACTCTTCAATTGCGGTATTCTTTGAGAAGCCCAGTCTTTTAAACTTTCTTTTATAAATATTGATACTCCTCTTGAGACAAATTGATAAAGTAAGTCGTATTCTTTTCTCAGTTTTGTTTTAAATCTTACAACGCAGAGAACGTGTTACAAAGTCGTTGTGAAAGCAAAACTTTTAAGTGTTCGCATTTACACGCCATTAGGCACGTAATGTGCCACTTAATTTCTATAAGACTTTTTACTTACTGTAACAACAGCATTCATTTGTAGAACTCATAAACAAAAAAGTTATAAAAATATCTTGAGTCCTCTTTCCACCAAAATAACTTTCTTTACTTTCATAAGAGCACCGGGAATGCCTTGAAGTTGTGTAGAACCCTGCCGCCCTTGTAGCAGTGGCGTCAAATACTACTGGGGAATCTGTTAGACTGCATAATCTCGTGAGTTTAGGAACTTTAACAGACGCCGAGAGAATTTCACAATTTGTGCCTTGAGGACTGGCGAACACGACTTGAGTAGGTATGCTGAATGGATCTAAATTATTCCGGAATTGTTATTGAATTAATACAGACGAAAAAACATGATTGCCGCAAGAGATTTCTCTGAATTTCTACGTCACAAATTTCTTGGTGTTTATTCTTTTCATTATTATTATTATTATTATTATTATTATTATTATTATTATTATTATTATTATTATTATTATTCCTCTACTTCACGACTAGATATGTTATGAGTTGGTTGAATGTAAAATCTTCTCGAGGTTGCAGCTTCATTAGGAATAGATTTTTGGACTGTCAGTGCCTCTACAGTATTTTGCACAAAATGTGGATTGTTCCGGATAAAGCAATGTCTTGCATTTTCCAGACATTTGAATGACCTGGACGTTTGGCCACGTATTTACACAAATTTTGCGGAACAAATCCAAGAGCACCGATAATTATCGGGACGCCCTGTGCAGATGGCTTGATGCCCCATATTTGGCTGATCTAGATTTCTAAACTCTTCTATTTAAGACGTTTCTCTGGCTATTTGGTTATGAGACATTTAATCACATGGCACAGTCACATCTACAAGTAGACACTTTTTTTTTCTTCAAATCCAGGACAACAATATGACGTTAGTTTACCGCTATCGTGCGATCAGTTTGAACCTGTTGGTCGTACAATATTGTACACAGACCAACAGATATCACCGGCTTTGGCGAGTGTTCGTACCTCTTGCACATGTATTTGGAACTTCGAGGGCGGCAGAGATCTGCCAGTGAAAGTAGCTACACAGTTGTCGTGTCTTTTGAAATGTTCTCTCTTTGCTCGAATTGGACTGGCTGAGAAAATATAATCAATGGTTTCTACTTGTTCCTGGCAAATGCAACAGTTATTATCTGGAGACATTTTGAGAACCGCTTTATCATGTGTTCGCAACGCCTGATCTTGGGCAGCTATTACAACTGCTTCCGGTACTGGCTTCATTTTCCCCCTTTTTAGCCACATAAAGTATTCATCTTTATTGATCGGCACCTTGTCCTTTTTTTAGATATTGTCCATGAGGTTTGTCTCTACACTATTGCTTTAACATTTTTGTCACACATTTCATGTTACGTAGCAACAGAAGTTCAGTGACTGTTATAGTCCGCATAGTCTTCTTCCCAATGCTTACACTTAAAATGCCTGATTCCTTTTTTCGGTCACATTTTAGGACATGACTTCTTGGTGGGTCATCTCGATGGCTGACTACAGACATTGCCATCCCGACTATCGCATTGTATAAGGAGGCTTAAGTTTGTCTGAGACCTCTTCCTCCTTTCTTACATGACATATGCCTATGTACATCAGCTCGAGGGTGAGCAATTTTTCTGATTTATTATTATTATTATTATTATTATTATTATTATTATTATTATTATTATTATGTCATTTTAATTGTGACAAATGCTAATAGCGAAGGAAAGGATCAGTCCCATTTTGGAAACAAAAACCAAACTTTTGACTTTGTCTGAAGACTGTCTCTTTCCTCCGGGCTCCTTCAGCATGATTGGTAGGTTATAGGTAGGTTGGTAGGTTCATAGATTTTCTTCAGTTACTCGGTTAACACTGTTCACAACGATAAGAACGATCCGTTCGGTTCGGCAGTCAAGCACGGAATGAATGTGGTGGTATTTGGTACGTTAAGCACGTCCTTCTCTCTTCTTTCAGTAGACATCACGAGCGCTGAGAAAAGTTGGCCAATTGTATGGATATGCATTTTAGTTCAATTGTTTCTTGTATTTATGGATAATATAGGCCGTCGGGCACTGCTTGCCGCCTTGGTGCCAGTACATTTTGCTGCTTTCAAAAGGAATACTTTTATTACATGCTTTTAATACTAGAAAAGTTAAGTCGTTTAAAGTAGTACTTCCTGAAGACTTAGTGTTGATTTATCAATATTATCTATGTACATTATAAAATAAGGCATTTTTCGAACATACATTTTTTATGATATTCTCTAAATAAATATTGTTGCAGATTCCACTTTCAATTGATATCATTACCAGATCTGTCAATATTTCTTGTGACATGGTTGATCGTAGGGAGTTTTTAGGCCAATAATTTTTAATTTTGAAAATGATCTTTCTCCGGTGGAGTCGATATATCAAGGAGGATCAATATAATGGAGTCGATATATCAAGATCTGTCTTTCAACAATGTTTTATTAAGAAAAACCTCAGTCTTCAATATTGTAGTTGTAGAAAGTCACCGAAATGGCTATTCTAAAAAAAATCAGGAACTTCAACGAAACTGAGCCGTTCTGTCAAGAATTTGCTATCCAAGGACGATGTTTCATTATAAAATGGAAGCCATTTTTGAAAAAATTTCGAAAATATTGTTGAATCTTCCTGTAAAATACAGCAAAAAAATCGGCATATCCGTTTCAAACTCGCAGGGCCTAGAGTTCTTCCAGTTCGATGAGGTATATCATTTTTTCACGAAAACCGTCTGAACTGTTTAAACGCTAGCGTTGACCACAAACGAAAGGACGGACAGAAAAATTCCACCCTATAAATTGTTCTGTTTATTTCATGTGACAGGTGAAATATGAAACTATCTGTGACTATATTTATACGTCGTTTACTCACTCACAGGGCTAAAAGTGTATTGCTCATTGATATACATTATACATTTTGTTTTGTTTTATTCAGAGATTTAAATAAGTATTTTAATTTTTGCCTCCCTTGAAATTTGCCGCCCTGGTTCAATGCGCCTCTCAAACCAGGGTCACGACGGCACTGGATAGAATCATCTGACGAGGATTATTCATTACCAGTTCACCCAATGTTCCTAGAACAATGTTCACTTGTCTATTCCAACCGCCAGGGCATGGCAAGGCGCACAATATCACATTCTATTTGCAAACATTCCACTCCACTGATTTCTGTTGACGTAATCGAAATAGTTATTTGTGTATCTAAGCCGTTAATTAGATGCTTTTGCCCCGAGGGCGACTTCAAATCTCGGGGGCTTAAAAATGAAAATGCGCATTGTAATCGTCATTTGTCAATAAGACGCCAGATGAATAAAACAGAGATTGCTATTGAACATACGTAATCACACAGAATTGTTCGTGCAAAAGGGAAGAATATTTTGAAGTTCCTCCGGAAATTCTCAAAAGGGTTAACAAAGCTACAAACTGTTTCCAGTACGATCTCGTGAAATACATGATAATCTGTAAGCTGTATTTGGGAGTGGAACGGAAAATAACAGAGTGAATTGCATAAATGAATCGGTATTTTTAGGTAATTTGCGTCTATTGCTGGAAGGTATTTATAAAATTCTATTACTTGCAAAAATAACATTTCGAAATGGGCCTTCTACATTCATTTCTACTAGTACCCAAGAAGTATCTGTGCAACTTATTAGGACCACCAACCTTTGAAACTATTTTGTCCGAACCGTGATCTTTAAATTCAAAATGCCATTTGTCATTCCCTCTTCGTTTTGTTAGACTTTGAGCTTCAAATTTGTAGTACGTAGGTGATTATTTCGCAGAAGTGTATTCCTATGAAGTTCCTAGTATTTTTTTACTTGTTACTAGTATTTTACATTCATTGCAAGAAAATTGATTCATCAGGATAAGAAGAGCCTCAAAACTTTAATAACTACAATTATTTCTTAAATCAAGCCTGGTACATCGATAAATGCTTAAATCACGCATTATTTCTATATTATTTAGTCAATATTCACAGAAAATGAACTAATTATATCAGTCGTCATTGCCAACAATATTGTCTATTACAATAGCAGCTTTGAAGATTCAAATCCACAATGTCTGCCTTTCATATAATCGCATTGTCGCAAGAGATGTTGGTAGCAATAAGGCCTCCTAAAACGTTCGGTTTTTAAGAAAGTTAAAATAATGTACAATTAAAAATGAATGAAAACTAATATAAACACATGTGTTGTTATAACAGTTAAATATCACTCACTTCTACCTTGTCCTTTCATATTGTGTATATTTGAATAAATGTGTAAATGTGTGGCAAATATTACAAAGTTTTCCAGTGTTTAGTGCCTATCATATCAAATAAAAATAACTAACTTTAAGCACTTTATAATAATTTTCGATTGATATGTATTATTGATTTCCTTTTTTACACAAAAAAGAGTTACGTTTTTGAAGTCCACCTGCTTGCTAATCAGAGAGCAAAGTGTAATAATTATCTTCGGTGGAAATATTCAAGAGTTTAGCCTGTTAGTTATGAATTTTACTGTGCAGTACCGTACAATATGTTTGTAGTCCAATTTAGTCACCAGTGCAAATTCGGCAACTTTTCCCTTTGTACTTCCATTGCCGACACTCACCTGATTCCCGAAGGTTTTCCGTAATAGAATGAAATAGGAGGTGAATGAAAAGGGTGACCTTTCGCTCCTGAGCCCGGATGCGGGGTCAGGAAGGGGAAAGAAATATCATGCGATCAATAGCCCGTTGTAAAAGGTGCATTCGTCTCGACGTGGTCAAGGAAACCACAGAAGATAAATGTAAAAGCAGTCGATCACTGGACTTGATTACGACAGGGGACACAAACGCGCCAGCATGGTAAAAGATATGGGTGTGATTCTCCGGCGCGCCGATTTTCTCGTTTTGCACAGCACCGGTTTGCGTCACGAACCTCGTGACCACAGCAAGGGTACTTCGTTTGAATAGCCAAACAGGATGCTGTAAACCATGTTGCATGGACAGCGGGAAGTGGCGAGAAACACTTTGAAAGTGGTATAAAGTGACTATTTTCACCAGTAACCATAAAAAATAGCACGATAGAGGCGTAAAAGATGCAATATTTAAATGAAATGCTTCATATTTCTGTTTCAGTGACTTTCAATGACAAGGTGATAATTTTGTTATCTGAATGCATTCAAAATTCCCGCTAATATTGTGACACAAACTGGTGCCTCAAGTTAATTGAATCAAGTCGGATACGATGCGCAAGTCCCTCTGCATGTTAATATTTAACATTAACACAGTGAACAAATTTCCTGCACCAGATCAGAAACGAACGTACGATCTTTTCCTCCTGAGGATGTCGATCGCTAAGAAAATACAAATACAATTACAGTGGTGTTATGTATCTCCTGGCGAGTTAACCGAACTCAAGAGAGAAATCGTAGGAGAGTCATGTGTCGCTAGAAAGTTCTTATTGTAGACCGCCGTTTGTGTCAGGATTTGTTTTATTTGTGTCGTCAACTTAGACACACCGCGTCTCCAAACTATTTGGGGAACGATGAGCGCTTGGCGCTTTTTGGAATAATCCTCCTTAAATTGCTGCGCGGGAGTAATCCTCCTTTAATTACATAGTCCGTCACATCTCGTCTCAGTCAGTTGTCAAGAAAACCGCCAGATAGCACCTCCGCGCCTCTCTCTTACGCGCTCCTGTGTCACTACGCAGTGGCCAGAATTGGGAAGGAATAAGGATAGGAGTAGTGTTTAGGACACTACCAAGGAGTTGGACTAGCCCCTGTGAAACATGCATATTCGTTTTGTCGTAACAAATTTCACATGAAGTTCCACGGGGATTCCACGGGGATTCCATAGGGATTCTACGGGGGTTCTACGGGAATCGAACCAGGAACCTCGGTGAAGAAAGGCAAGCGAATTCGCCATTGAGCCACGAGAGCATCTTCAATTCAATTTTGCTTCTCAATTGCTTTGCAATTCGTCTTCAATTTTGCTTTTCGAAGTGTTTCCTCAGAAACTCGAGATCGAATTCACAAGAAGTGCGTTGTGCATGAAAACGTTTAGTTGAACTGACACTTAACAAGAGATTCTGTTTTCTGCTACTAGAGCGCGCACAATAGCTCTCGCAAATAAATGCGCCCAACATCCGTACAATCTGAGCGGCTCTCAAAAGATAGCGCTAAGGGTGCCTGCTGCGTTTTCCACTATTATCTAATTCCTTGCAAAAGTAGTTAGTTTAATTTAAATAATACAAAACTTTAATAGTATTCAGAACTGCATTAATTCTACTACAAATACTTATTATCGGAGAACATAATATTAATAGCACAATTAAACTAATACGCACTAAACGTTACGCACTAACGCATTAAGACTTTAAACAATTAAAATCAATACACAAATTTAAGTTCAAAGTAAGATACCTTCTGCTACAATGCTGTTTCTATACAATTCGAGTCTACACTGACCACATAAATAGAAAAAAATATTTATTTTAACAATGATATATAATGCATTAGTTTGTATTGGAAAATTTTAAAGAGACTTAATACGGGAGGAACCAGTAATGTGCTTCAGCTTCTGAATCAATGGCCCTCATTCATCAGGGTTTCGTCCAGTTTGTCTGATCCATTTAGCAAATTCTGAAATAGTCTCTCAATTTGCTTGTGGACATAGCTACATGGCTGTAGCTTCATCACATGCATGTTTCGTTGAGATTTCCTTTTGTTAGTTGTGGTAGGTAGAGGCTATGTTGCAAACAATACTAAAATAATCAAATCTGAAGTTTGTTTTCCGACGCAAACAAGTTTTCTAAAACTCAAGAACAAAGAAGCCTAGTTTTCATATGTTGCTTATCTTGCTTTGTTGGAACTTTTATTTATCATTCAACTATTCGTGGTTAAAAGGTGAGGATGAGGTTCTGGAACTCAAGAAGACGTGTGCACATTGTACTTCGTCTCCATACGTCAAATATAGATTTTACTCTTCTTTGGGCAAATTTATCACTTCAAATCAAAGTTATCACTTTAAATCAATTATGTTAAATTCAATGAACGATATTTTGACGAATGCAATGTTCCATTTGCGCAAATGCTATTCTACTTCTCATTAAAATCATTTTGACAATTCTGACCAGAAAATATTTTATTACCGAAACGAAGGTAAATGTATGCACAGAGAACGATTTTTCCAATTTTCCTTGTCACGTATTGAAATATTCAACTTCCCTGAATATAAGGATAATATTACAGTATGTGTTCAAAGTATTATACTGAAGATGAAAATTACAATAATTTTATAGTTTTCCTGTTTAACTGATGAAAGGGTTTTACCAATGATGATTATTTTCAGTTTTTTTACGTTATCAATACCCCTTAATATAACATTTACACTCTTCCGTGAGGATATTTATTTAGTTTGTTTAGACGACGCGTGGTTTTCGTGAAAAAAAATCCATGCCATCTTTACTGACCTTACCCAAGCCTACGACATCCTTGGACAATTTTGTTTAAGGGACACGAGTACTTTATGTTAAAGCACTGTAGTATAGTTCCCAGAGTGCCACGTGGCTAGGAAAACGAAATAACTTCAGCGACTCTGACCGGGGGTCCTAGAGTTCGAGTCTAGAAGGTTACGGATTGTCGATCCTAGCTACTTAGCTAGATCAAACTCAACCACTTTCTGGAGAATAATTCGTGCGACCGACTGTTCTAATAGATACTTTTCCATGGTTTCTCCGATCACTACGAAGTGAATGCTCGAGAAATTCCCTAAAAGGTTATTCCCTCACATGCACTACACTATGACACATGTGGGGAGACCCGTTGGGGTCTTACAACTTCTCCTCTGGGACGGTGCCCTTCTAATGGAGATACCTGGAGAGGGCGTCTCCCGCAAGCTGACTTGTTGGTCGGCGTCGAATCTAACCATCCAGTAGGGGAATAACATTGCCACCTCCCAGGATAAAACATTCATTACTCTAACGAGACTAATAACAGTAGTAGTTGACGTTCTGGGAAATATGGATATAATAACAACGAAATAAATTACGACTTTCCTATTCTTCACAAGAAACCCATGCGCCAGTTAATGTGTAAAAAAGTGTCCGAATTACATGGTCATTCAACAACATTACAACACCTTCAACCAATACATACATCTAATAGTGAAAATAATTGCAAAAACGTGACGTCGAAGAGACCAAATGAGACGTCAATTCAATGGTCGAAATGCCTTACCATAGAAACAAAATTTAGGCAGCATCAATAATATTTTAAATGTCACCATACTACTAAGTCCCACGGCGCCCGATCTTTCTCCCTTTATAGACACCAGTAGCAATCCGACAATATTCATACATTCCTATTACGAAGAGCAATGTCGACAAGGGCCACAGAGTATGATCTGCAGAGGGGAAAGGAACCGCCTAAATATGTTTCACGCTCATCAGACACATTGTAAAGACTTCTACGTCCTTTAAAGCTGTTAAATATATTTTCCCCATGTAAAGAAAAGAACAGTATATGAAACAGTACTCAAAATATCTTAAATGGAAGGACTAAAGACTCACCTAGCGTAGAAGCAAAATAAGATCCCTAAGAGATATGTGTTAAATTTTTGAAAACGCGAAACCGTACCCGGGTAACTCACATAAGTGTGCAAATATTTGTGAAGGCTCTCAGCTATCCTTGATTCTTGGCCTCGAAAGCCTATTATTACACTCTCACAACTTGCTTTCACAACTCTCTACGTTGATTATAGGCACGTAAGTAATTTTATTTAAAGAAAAGATCTTAAAAAATGACGCACTAATAAATGCACACGTTTATAAATATAGAATATCAATCTTTCTTTAAAAAATATCTCTATGAATACAATATAAGTACAATATTGTCCCAATATTTGTATGGCCTCGACTCAAATTGACCTTGACTGTTATTTGTGAATTTGTCTTGCATCTCGCTTACTAACGGTTATAGAACATCGAAATACGGATAAGTGCAACTAACTAGGTCACAATTCTACGACTTATTATAGAATTTTAAAATATGTTATTCAAAATAATATTTTACTGAAATTACTGCCTAAGCACACTTTTAGGTAAAATATATAAATATAATGCAAGAAAATGATCTAATTTTACTATAAGAACCAAATATTCTTACAATGCGTATATTCGTTCTCTCTATTCTTCTTGCTTATCTTCTTCACAAATAAAAATCACAAATGATCAATTATTAACCAGCGAAATAATAACAGGCGCATTAAAACTTTGAAGATAATATGGCAATTACAATCTAGAAAATAAAAAGAAGCTCGAAATCTGGAGATTTGTAGAACAGATTATATTGCATCGCGAGAGAAACGGCGTGTCTTCTGCAGTATGAGCGTGAAAATTGCATGGAAATAAATCCCCAACTTTACGAAACTTTCACAGCATAAATCATGAAACAGAGGGCGAAAGGTTTAATTAAAATAATCCCACCGGTATCAATGTAGAATTACATTTAACAGATTCGCAATATATCAGACATGGTACGCAGACCTTGTCGAGAAAAAAGTTAGAGAAGAGCTTCTCCGGAGATGAAGAATACGCTCGCATCTCCAGGACGATTCGCGAGGCAGGGAGGAGGGGCACTCCGAAGCGAGCGTGCAAGAGCGCCTTCTTGAAGCTTTTGGAATGCAGCCAAAACGGTTTACCTCCAGGAAAGACAAATATGTTGACAATTGTCGTTACTTGAGTTGTGATACCGGTAGGGTATGACCTTCAGATACAGATTCAGAAGACGAAGGTTTAACCTAGAATGATAATAATAGACTCGGCTATTTCTGGGACTAGTGACGTTTATATGCATCTGAATCCTGTAGTTCCCGACTCTAATTGTCGAAGTGATTTTTTATTTGTTTCTATTTTTATCAAATAGATGGGTGATTTTAAGAACAGAGGGGACACGTGAAAAATATTAGAGAAATGGTGGTTTTTAATATTAAATAATTTTTATATTGAAAAACGATGACTTGAAAATGACAGTTAAACCGTAATTACTTTTACTGATTGATTTGATTTGATTTACTTTGTCATCAAAGCTGTACGTGACGTACGGGGAAGAAGTATAATCAGCGCACGTTTTCGTGAGCACCAGACTAGAACTCTCTACCCCACCCATGTAAAACATGATTTAGGTTTATTTTAATAGTAGACTGTTTCAGATTATATCTAATTATCTTCAATATGCTGCAACAGATAGGTCATTTTTCGTTTTCAGTTTTACTAAGGAATTAGAATTATATGGTCTTGTTTCCAGGACTTCTCATCGAATTATCTCGACAAGGATCATGGTCATTCTATCATTGCTTTTAACTTAGGTACAAGCTCAAAGTAAATTGTTGGGAAGACATTTCTGTAAAAAACAACCTACTGAAAATATAACGTTATGCTTATGATCTGCTCGTAACTAAATGATAAGTGAGTGTAAAGGGATGTTGATGATGCAATTAAGTTAAACGGTTGACTAACAATATCGTGACACTCAAAGCTCTATAAGCTTAATTTGTTTTTCCTTTCGTTCACAGGTAATTAAGAATCAACTATCAAGTCATTGAATACAAATAAATTCTGAACAAAGTATCTCCAAAGATTTCCATCTTCGTCAAATAATTTATGTTTTACGTCAATCTAAAACAAACAATCGTGGCAGGTGTAGTTATTTCATATTCTAAGTATTGTAGAAGCAATACTCAATTTTGAACTGTGGTGATGCGGGACATACTCATACATTTTGAGTGACATTTACAAAAGGTTTAAGGCAGTGTAATAGATTACGCACAAGCATCGAAAGAGGCAGTGAAGTAATTAATAAATTTGGACATTAAATTGGGCAAATTACAAAATATTTATGCAAACCGACGTTATTTACATTCTTAAAAAATTAATTTCTTTGCTCACATCACAGTTTTAATTTTATTTACATTTTTATGATATATGTACTGCATGTGTTCATATGATAAATGAAATAATGTAAGTATGAACGATATAATGATAATTAACTATAGCAAAAGTACTAAAACTATCTTGATGCCAGATAAAAATGCAAAGCAAATTCTCAATGTATTCCTTAAAGATACGAAATATAACATACGAAAAAATAATAAATAGAATAAATAAGAAATAAAATAAACAATAATAACAATAATAAAAACCCAATAAGTATAATAGGAAATAAAAAGATCCTGGAGAACAAGCAGATATTTTATATGAACGTGGGGCGGACTTGCTTTTAGTTGACAAGAATATACAGTCTAACCTCGATATCTCGAAGTGCCTCCGGAGTGAAATACTTCTTCGACTTACCAAAAATTCGAGATATCAAAATAATACCTTCTTTATAAAATATGACTGTTTTAAAAAACTAAGGTTACATGTTATTGTTAAATCATAACATTGATGTTCATTAGTTATAGAATAATACTTGAACAATTACTAAATTTTGAACGAATAATAGATACTGGAACATTGCATTTTGTTTATTCAAAACGTGATTCCTCCACTCCGTGACGAATTTTGTAATTGCCTTTTTAAAAACGTTGAAATCATACTTGCAGCAATACTGAATTCCTCTGCAATAGATTTTTTTCCCATCCCTTCCTCCA
>BOPP01000481.1:99587-108834 GCA_017312745.1 Gryllus bimaculatus
ACTTACTGTGGAAGTGATATGTTATTATTAGGGGGCGGATTTCGATGACCTAAAACATTGTCAAAATGATCAATAAAATGCTCTTAAAATTCTTTAAAAATGCCATAGAAACAAAGAAAAATGACGTAAAAAATTTGATCAAAACCACTTTAGATGAATAACTTAAGCTGTTGGATATGTCACTGATGTATTCAAGGCTTCTTCTTTTTGTTCAAGTACACTCAGCTTGCAAACTTTGGATTTGGACTGTTCTTTAAAAGAAAATCTCTGCTTTCATTTATTGCTAAACCGGCCGAACTGACAATGGCGCCGATAAACGTCACAGGTACCTTAGGTTACATAGTGACTCACAACGGCTGACATTACAATTTATCGACATTACCATATAGCAAAGATATCGAATAGGCTACTGAGGAATTCTGTGGCGAACGTTTGTTGCATCTCGTAAATATTTTTTAGATCAAATACAATTAAAATTACATTAAAATTGATGCAATCATCGAAAAATTCAGTTAAACTGTCGTCAAAAGGTAAGAAATGACTTAGTAGTCAAAATCGACGAAAAATGCAAAAAAAAAAGAAAAAAGAAAAAGAAAAGGACATTTTTTTAAACAGAACACAAAAAAGGGCTTTCATTAAAATCCGCCTTCCAAATATTACACTGTCAAGAAGTTAAGAAACTCCGACAAATTTATTAGTTACCATTGTAATAATTATTATAAATGAGGAATAAAAAAAATAACAATTGGCTGCTACAAAGACCTGCATTCTAACATTACTGAAAGACAAAATGAAAAGAAAAAAAATTCTAGTAATTTTTTGAGATTTTTAATACATTTTATTTACTTCAGCTAGTAAGCAAAAAGTGTGTGAGTACTTCTCATATTTTGAAAAAACAAATGTACCTAATGTACACCTAATATTTTTAAACATATTTCGTTCCGCAAAACATCTCTATCATCAATACTGTTGTTTTACAATGTCAAATTTTTGAAATAACTAATTTTTTGCGAGTTCACCGAAAATGTAAACTGCGCGATTTTAATGTGGGTACTTTCTCTATTAGAGAAGATAGCTTAAAGAAAAAATATGGTGTCGTTTTTAAAAAAAACTTTTAATTGCCTATATTTCGTCGAATATTACGAAAAAATATTCATAATAGAGACTCCTGAGTTTTGCACCATCATATGGATATCATTTGGAAACTATTGGTGTTACAGAATGGCACAGACTTTCCCGTATAATTTTTCTATTTCCTATGGTTTCGGCTGGCAATTTAAACTTGCCACATACTCTTGTCTGCTACCATCTATAATCGCCCAAAATACATTTTTTGAATTTTTCGGTTTCCTAATTATAGAGAAGAAATGTTATTTTAAGATTATTAAATAATGGTAAATCATCGTCCTAAATGTCAAGTTTCTTTGAAAAATTTTGAGCCATTTTAAAATACTGGCGTTTAAGCGCTACTGAAACTTCCAAATTTAAAGCTCTTTTTCACTCGCTCAGAAAATTTTTAAGTTATCAAAAAACTTAATTCAAAGTCATTTTAAGTTCTATAACTCAAAAATACAATAGTTTTTACAATTTGCTGGAAGTGTGTATATCAGCGGCGTGAGAGATCTTTCAAAAAGCACATTTACATTTACATTACAATTATCCTAATTACATTTGTACAATTTTTTTTAAAAACAAAAAAATACACTGAAATGAACTTTACGTCATCTTAAAGAGTGCAATTACCACTATCCGTTTGGAATATTAGAAAAAAAATTTTGAGCTGTTTGTGAGAAAATGTCGTTTAAGCGTTTCCGAAAATGCAGAGTTTTGAGATAGATTTCATAAAAAACGGTAGAGTTTTCCAGGAACTTATATGATATTATTTAAAGCACATGTACTCATAAATACAATAAAGTGAAAAATTGATCCTAGTATAAATATTAATGACATGAGAGGCAAGTCAAAACAATTACATTTCTGTAAGTTTTGGAAAAAAAGAAAAGAGCAATATGGCGTTTATGTCATCTTAGAGAGTACATTTAGCACTATCCGTACCAAAAGTTTAAAGAAACAATTTGGAGCCATTTATGAGAATATCTTGTTTGTTGAATTTTTTTTTTAAATTACACATATTGCACGCAATATTGCGCAATAACTACTAACATTTTCCAAACAATGTACTTGACCTTAATGAAAGAACTGACTATGGAGAACAAATTTTATTTGAAGGAAAAATTTATATCTGTAATTTTGTAGTTGTTGGGAGACAAAAAATCATACTTTTGATTTTTTCAAAACAAAGAGTTAACTGTGATAATCGGACCTATGTCACGTTTATAAGTGTATGTTATTCAATTCTTACAAGTAATTTAAAGAAAAAATTTGGAGCCGTTTTTGAGAAAATTTTGAAAATGTCTGGAGGTCTTCATGTAAAATAACCCCAAATTATGGAGATTATTTTTTCAAAATCTCAGGTATTTGACTCGAGCCAGATCGACACGGCTTTCTTTAAGTTGGAAAAAATCCTACTCATGGTTCAGGCACAAGTAGTGTTCACAAACACCAGATGGACAGACAGACGGACGGGCGGGCATATAGACGGACGTTTAAAAAAACAACACTTTTTCGGAATTTGGTTGTATGTATTTTCGTTGAAACGTGTATTGTTTTGGAAATTTGAAAATCGATTTTCCGCAATATTACATAACTTTCCCTATACTACGTATATTACTCTGTATATATGAATCTATACGGGAAAGTCAAAAGAGCTGAGAACGGCGGCCGTCTACAGCAACTTCCTTAAAGTGATAGCGCTGGGATAAAGTTGAATAATTCGCACTCCCGGTACAGCCATACTCTTAACTATAAGCGTTTTCTTGCAATTCTTCAGTCATTACAAATTGTGTAACTACTATCAAAAAATATACCGATAGAAATTTTGCCAAGATACAGACACATACCAAGAGTTTGTAGGAAGATATTCTCGAAATTGTCTGTATTACAGGCCTTTCTTCGTTATTCAATTATGGTATCACACCTACCTACTAAATATTAAACTTTCCCCGCACACATTCCAGGGTGCAAGAACAAGAATTCGAAATATGTTAACTCTCACTAAAGACTGTTCATAAAGGATTCCAACGAATTGCAGAATTTGGACTCAGCAGTCAGTAGAGTTTGATGGAGCCGTTAATGAAGAAATTTAACACTCTTCTGTTCGCGCGTACACGAGCTTCGAAGGCTGACCTCGACCCTCTCTTTTGCTGGGAAGCCGGCAGCTCCTAGTTTATGTGGGCGGAGCGTTATCTCTTTTTGCCCGACGAAGGGCGGACGTGGGAAGAATTCCCAACCGAAAGAACGACTTTCCCTCCACAGGCGGACCGAGTGCATTTTTTCTTTCCAGATAGAAAGCTATGAAGAAACAGAGAGACCAAGAGACAGATGTATAGAGTGAAACTGAGAAAGAAAAGATATGAGAGAAAAGAGAGGGAGTTCAGTGGTGGGAAAACCGCTAGGAGTAGCTTTTTGGCGTCCGTAGCAGCTGCATGCTATCATTGCACATTTCTATCCCTTGTTTTATCCTGCGTTCGTTTTCACTGGGTTTCTCTTCTGCATGATCTTACCGTTCCAAGGTTTTAAGAGATTATTCACTCAAGTAGGTATCGAGAAAAAGTAGTGACATCATAATCGTGATGACGTGCCTCTCTGGTGCAAGATGAAACAGACAACCAGATAGATAAACAGACAAAGATGGAACAAGACCGATTATATCATAAACTTAAATATTATTTATTTGTTCTTTCATTGTATTTGTGTTTATATACACAGGTGTACTGGAAGGGCACAACGAAACTACGGTCGCAGAAAAACAAATTCATATTATTCTCGACTTACGACAAATGTCCTTAAGATATGGGTTTAAGATATGTAATAGAACAGCGCGCTGTCACATATTGAAATTGTTTTTGAATAGTTGAAGTTCTGTAAAGTTTTTTAGGAAGGTTTTAGTGACAGAGTATTTTGCCGATGTCACGAGTGAGTATGTTTTGGTAGCATTTAATTTTCAAGTATGTCTTAGTTCATAAGATAATTTTTTATACTTCGATTTTTTTATTTATTTCTGTTTGATGTGTTGGGTATTGTGATGACTATTATTACTCCTTATTTCTTCTTTTTATCTACAAGGAGAATATCTGGCCTATAGAGATCGATAGTACGGGAAGTTAGAATTTGTCTGTCCCAGTACAAAATTGTAGAACTTGATTCCAAAACTAGAGCAGGTGTGAACTTATAAAATAGCAGTGTCGATCCATCCAATAAATTATGCTATATTGCGTTTGCTTCGTGCACAATATTTGCAAATTGATTTTGCTTTCTCAAATAAGCTCTGTCAGAGAGAAAAGCATGCAGCTGTGATGTGTTTTATAGTTTCTTCTTCAGTTCACAATTCTTCCATTTTCCCACTACATCTTCTTTCAAACAATTCTTACGATAGTTTCTTGTCTCAATAACTCTGCCTTGAATTGCCTCTATTCGAGAAACTAGTGGTTCTGCAGAATGGCACAGAGTTTCCTATGCCAGTTAGTTTTCCAATTTCTTTGGTTTGGCCTAGCTTTTTTGTCTTGCCTCATACTTATCTCAGTTGCCATCCATCGCCATCCAAACTATATTTCAAAAAATAATTGTCAATTTTTCGGTTTACTAATGATAAAACCGAAGAAGACCTTAAAAATGTTAAAGAAAAATAAAATCCTGTTCTAAATCGCAATTTCCATCGCAAAATTTTGCGCTGTTTTAAGAAAATGACGTTTAAAGTTTACTGTAAATGCGAAATTTCAAGCTCTTTTTCACAGATATTTTATAATTTTCAAAAAATGTGATTGAAAGTCAATTGGAACACTTCTACTCATTAATGAAATGGTTTATACAAATTGCTTCAACCGTTCATATTACAGGTTTTTCGAAAACTCAAAATTTTTCTGTTCAATATAACATTAAACCGAAGTATTAGGACACCGAACAAAATAAAACTTCATACTATTAGGAAACGGAAAAAATGAGAAAATTTCATAAAATGAGCTTTGGCAGACGAGAGATGACAACTAAGAGGAGTTAGTGATAAGAATGCAAAGCTAGCCCAGACCAAAGATATTAAAAAACCAACTACTTCGAGAAAATCTGAGCCATTTTGTAGCACCACTAGTTTTAAAATTAAATTGGAACGTAATGTTTTAATACAACAGAAATTTTTACTTCCTAGTATACGTATGAATATACGGCGTAATATAAGAAAAGTATATATTTTTTAACTTTAATAGTTTTCGCTCAAACTTGCGTCCAATATGTGCTAGTTAAAAAGAATCAACAACAAGATTTTCTCAAAAACGGCTCCAATTTTTTCTTTAAATTTTTGGTAGGCATAGGGATAAATGCACTCTATAAGAAGACAACATCGCCATATTGCACTATTCTTTGTTTTTTCAAAACATACACATTTTTTTGACTATTCTCTTACGTCGTTAACCTTTACATTGGAAATGTATTGTTTACATAATTGCATTTATGCAAAAATGTGCTTTAAATGAAGTCATATAAATTTTCTCAAAAACTCAACACTTTTCTGTGAAAATGAGCTCGAATCTCTGTATTTTCAGAAACACAAACGCCATTTTCTAAAAAGGGACATTAATTTTTTCCTTCAAATATTTTGTAAGGAGTGCTAATTGCAATGTTTATGATTAAACAAAATGATATTCGGTAATTTTTTGTTTTTCAAAAATTACACAAATATATTTTTTTAATATATCTTCTGCCGTAAATATGCACACTTCCAGCAATTTGTAAATATTATTGCGATTGTGAGTAGAAGTGCTTCAATTGATTTCAAATAAAAACTTGAAAAAGAACTTGAAATGTCACATTTACAGTAACTCTTAAACGCAATTTTCTTAAAAACGACTCCCAATTTTTTAATCAAAATTGCCATTTAGGACGACATTTTACTCTTCTTTGATATTCTTAAAGTAATATTTCGTTTCTACTAAAAAAAACCACAACTGAAAAATTCAAAAAAATGTACTTTGGGTGGCTATAGATGGCAGCTGGCAAGGGTATGTGACAATTCCGAATTGCTAGCCGAGACCAAAGAAATAGAAAAACAATTCGAGAAAGTCTTTGTCATTCTGTAGCAACACTAGATTTGTTTAATCTGCTCTACATATTTACGTCATTCTGACTTCACAACTTTCGAAAAATTTGCAAACAGTATGTGAAATGGATCATGTGTTGTACTATTCCATAATTTTCATTGATTCACAAGGTATTATTTTTTTGATTTTACATAAAATACTTTGAATTTGTGAAGAACTAATAACATAGCCAAAATTTTAGACGAAGTCACCTGATGAATATAAAAATATATTGCCGAAATGCGATTAAACAATAAAATATAACAACAAAAATCTTGATATGACATCCTAATTAAAATACACTGCAGACTGGTACATTCATGCGCATTGAAATAACATTTGGAACCAATCAGAGTACGTCGCTCCGGTCGGCAACGACTAAGACAACCAGAGTCTGGGAAAGTTGTTAGATCGGTAACTTCTGCTACAATGGCGGGATATCACAATTATGAGAGTTTGAACGTTGTTTATAGTCGGCGCAAGAGAGATGGAGCATAGCTTCCTCAAAGTCGCGATGTAATTTGGATTCTCCCGTACGACAAGTTCACGAGTGTACCGTGAATATCGGAAATCCAGTGAATATCAAACCTCCAGCATCGCTGTGGCCGCAAAAATATCGTGCAAGACCAACAAAATGGATTACATGCTTATTGGTCAATTAAATGCAAGACCAACGACGATTGCGGAGAATCATTCCACGTGACAGAAGTGCAACCCTTCCGTAACTTGCTGCAGAGTTCAATGCTTAGCCATCAATAAGTGGCAGCGTGCGAAACATTCAACGAGACATTATCGATATGGGGTTTCGGAGCCGAAGGCCCATTGGTTTTCCCTTGATGACTACACGGCACTGAGCTTTACGCCTCGTCCGGGGCCCGTCAACACCGACATTGGTCTGTTGATGTCTGGAAACACGTTGCCTGGTCTGATGAGTCTCGTTTCACATTGTTTCGAGCGGATGGACGTGTACGAGTACGGCTACAGACCTCATGAATCCATGTCCCAGCATGTCAAAAGAGGACTTCTCAAGCTGGCGGAGTCTCTGTGATGGTATGGGGGGTGCAGTTAGAGTGATATGGGACCCCTTATACGTCGAGACACGACTTTGGCAGGTGACACGTACGTAAGGATCCTGTCTGATCACCTGCATCTATGCATGTCCATTGTTCATCCCAACAGACATGAGCAATTCCAGCAGGACAATGCGACAGCTCAATCGTCTAAAATTGCTACAGACTGGCTCCAGAAACACTCTTCTGAATTTAAATCGTTTCACTGGCAATCGAAATTCCCAGACATTAACACTATTGAGAATATCTGATATCCCTTGCAACGTGCTGTTGAGAAGAGATCTCCACCCCTTCGTACTCTTATAAGTTTGTGGACAGGCCTGCAGATTTCGTGATGTCAATTATGTCCAGCACTACTGCAGGCATTAGGCAAGTCCATGCCACGTCGTGTTGCGACACTTCTGCGTCCTCGCGGGGGCCCTACGCGATATTAGGCAGGTTTACCAGCTTTTGGCTCTTCAGTGTAAAATAAGTAACCAAAATTTTAAATTTCAAATCTGTAGATCTAGCTGGTCGTAAAATAAGAGCACTGAAATCTAATAGGAATATAAATACAATAATATGGGGATGTACTCTTACCGACACGATGTAGCGTTTCATTACTGTTTAATTAATGTTTCTCTTCTCTCATTAACATTCTCTCATTATCAATACAAACTTACTACGCACATTTCCTCTAAATTATGGTCGAAGAAGAAAGTACAGTAATTGTATTGTTCGATCTCTGCACCACAACGGCACGACAGAATCATGATCCTAAGGTTTCCAGAATCTTCCCACTACTGTCCTTGGGTATGCGGTCAGCCATGTTGCTGATCTCAACACCTCCCAAGCTGATGGGACGAATTGACGTCGAAACAGTAGAGCAAAAGATGGCATAGGCGTGAGCCAAAGAATATGTTTGCTAGTGTTTGTCAACGGGTATCTTATTAAAAACACCTTGACTAATGGGTCCCAAATACCACTCAGAAATTTTGAGTTTTGGTAGGGTTTTCAAGGGATGAATTTTGGGATGAATTTTGAACCCAAATCGGCGGTCACTGCAAAATGGAATAAATGAAAAACCAAGTTTTGCTAAACGTTTTCGAACTATTCAGTTCTCTTCAGCAAGGCGAGGAACTATTCTTTCCTCTTCGCCTTACTAAACAGAAGCGAATTTAACAACTTTTGAAAAGTAGATATTTTATTCTCGAGTTATAGAAAACTTATTTGCATCGGTAAACAAACTGTAGATTTTTTTTGTAGTGCTAACAAAATACTAAAATACCCCGGCTCTACTCCTACCACTACTAGCATGGGGTGAGCTCAACAAAACGTAAGTCTAGTGAAGTTTGTTTTTTTTACCAGAAGCAAAACAAGGAGCCATCTCAGCATTTATTCAGTGGATCAGAGAAACTGGAAATCAATCTGATAGAAATGAAGTCATTGACCCGGACAGATGCACTCTATGGGTTACTCTACCTCGCATTACACGAATAGTTTCGTCGGTTATTATTACAATTTTTTAAAGAGATAAAAGTTAAGAAAGTTGAAATGTAGGTATGTGAAGCATGGAGAAAAGTTATTATATAGGTTATTTAAGGTCCATCGCATAGAGCAAGCAGGGTGTTCTGTGCCTGCTGACGGTAAATGCCCATTTTTATTCTTTTCCATCTGATTATTTTTTAAAAAAACTTAAATTAATAAACATGACGATACTTTAAAAACTGTTTAAAATGTCACTGTAAAAAAGTGTGATACCACATTAAACCAGTTATCGCTTTTTCAAAAACCTTTACGTTTTCAAGCCATTAAGAAACTGGACATTCTCGCCACATTACTTTGCTGATCTTACGGGAAACGGTCCTTTGAAGGCCCCGGAGCGCTAGCTAGTGACTTTTTACCAGCGGGTATTGGAAGCGCCAGCAGAGGCCGTTAGGGCCATCGCCGCCACCTGTGCCCGGGTCGCGCCGTCGTTCTCCCCCTCTGCGATCCCCGCCCGCGCCCCCG
>BOPP01000481.1:108859-136284 GCA_017312745.1 Gryllus bimaculatus
ATTTAAAGAGAACGCTCACGGTGATCCGGTGCAAACTTCTGGTTGTATCGTAATTATTAGGATGTTTATCGGGGGGTACCGAATCGCCATATTTTTCTCATTGTTTTAGTTTGAAACTTGATTGTCCTCATGTATTGGAGTAGTATTTCTTTGTAGCGCGCGAATTTGAGTAGAAATGCTTCATGACCAGGTTTCGCTTGATGAGAAGATGTAGACATGAAAACGGTGTTTATGATATTATTTTTCCGTTAACTTGTCGAATGGCGAGGGCACGAGGACTGGGCATTTAAGTGTGGGGCAATCGTGAAGAGAGAGGGAGCGAAGAGATAGGGCTCATTTAATAGTGCACAGAAGACGCTTGGACGGGTACGGGGAGAGGCCCGGCCACCCGCAGGTAACAGGTTGACGATGTGCAGGGTAAGGAAGTGGGTAGGCAATTTCACGAGGATTTTTGCAGATGCGATGTTCGGAGAAGAAGAAGGGAAAGGAGAGTTCTCGGAAAAAATTCGGGACCGTTGTTTTGTGTTGGGGGAGGTGGTAGAGTGGGGTGGACAGGTGGGGGCGCTCCTACGCTAAGAATTAAGTGCTCTAGCTGGGCCCATGGTTTGCACCCGGGCACGACCGTTTACCGTGTTAATAACGATGTTCCATCCTTCTGTCGCCACGTATTCCTGAGGCCAACTTCTCCGATGGCAGGCTTGTAGCAAACCAGGGCGCGAATTTCGGTGAGGTCCTCGCGAATCGTTTTCCCGCGTGCAGTATGGCCTTGAGCAGCCGTTTTTCGACGGAACATTTCGTTTCCGTTTCCTGTATGACAAATTTAACATGATAGGTCTGTTTTGGGGCAGAGTTTATTTGACGAAATACGATGACTTCTATCGATATCTTGTAGGGTTAGATTAAGCCACTTATCTTTTTTGCAAACATTCTTCCGATGACCAGTTGTCGGTGTCTTCAGATCCGTTTCTTTAACGCGCGAATATCCGCAAGCAGTTTCGGCGTGAGTACATCTCGAGCTGATTCTGCCTTTCTTCCTAACTGAGATTTTTTAGAATAAAAGTCTCGGCAATCCGTTCAGACAATTTCTTTTCTAAAGATGTGACAAGTCTTATTGTTAAAATTCATCGAATCTTCTAGTTGCTTTGCAACTAATGCAGTGAGCACAGATGCCAAAGAGCTTAGAAATGTAGGCGAATGTTACTCGCTTATCCAGTGCTCAGTCACTTGCGCCGCAATTTTACCTTTCACAGATCAATATTGGCACTAGATAATTCTTGTTTGCTCTTCGTCATCTTAAGAGAAAAAATTATACAGCGAAAATCAGATGAACAAGAAAAGGAACTAGGAGAGATGCTTTGCGCAGAAAGGGACAGGAGTGGATTAGACAATAGAGCAGATCTTAAAATATAAGAATACGAATTATTCTAGAAGATAGAGATTAATACAGTTTTCACTGAGCGGCAAGAGTAAGGCAAAATATAACTTAATCTTTGTAGGCTTCTACAGGCGTAAAGCAGTCGCTGAAGTGTGAAAGTGTAACGGTGAACTACCTGCGAACTGAAACTACCTTTTGCTGCTTAGCTAGGAGCGCCGAGGGACGATGCCTTACCGCGACGGTCATGGACAGACTGGACAGCCTATGGACTATGGACAGACTATCTGTCTATGTAGATAAAAGGTGTGAAATGCCGAAGCAACTTAGTGAATGCTTGATAGTTCTGAAAAAGGACCGTCGGCTATGAGTCCTGAGGGGATGATCGTAAGTTTCGTATATAATCAAACATATCTTAAAACAAAATACCTATATAACACATCTATAAACAAAATAACCAATATTTAAACAATCGCGCACGAAAAATGTGGTATATTTATATGTGGCACAAATTTTATATCTAAATATAAACAAAATACCTTAAGTTATATTGCAGTTTTATTCTGGAGTCTCTGGTGTAGGCTTTGGGTGTTCTTAAGTAGCGAATGCATTCAATTGTGTGCTGTTGATTTGACGGGTTGTTTAGGTACGTGCATTTTAAAAATTGTTTAATGCTGCTACTTGCTTTAAACAATTGCTACTTCATTTGTTAAAGGATTCACTGTGTTGTTTTAACGCCGTTCACATGAAACATTAAAAGAATCCGCGTACGTTTCTACTCAAATATTAGTTTCTTCGTCAAATTAAGTGTTCGTATTTATTAGTGTCAGAATCGTGTCATTTATTGTCTCCCCTTTGTAGGTGTGGGTAAATGATGTGGATGACCACGCATTTAGCTGCAGTTTATGTACCGTTACCATTTCTCGAGATTCTCCGACATTCACCCTAGATGTGATCATGAAAATCAGGGTACCACCAACCACAGCAGTTGAAGCTACGAATACAATACCCCGCAGGTGTAGCTAATTCGCCCATATTAATACTATTCAAATAACAAATTTCCATATACTATCTCGGGGGGCACTGCCCAGATTGTCACCCGCGATCTTTCTGGCAATTGGCACTTTCATTTGTCACGTAAGACTGTAATTAACGCAGATTCCAATGTTAGTTCTTTGCTAGTTGAAACGGTCTGGATGTATTTTACGTGTCATTGTGGGTTGAAATATTCATGTAATTCAGCTCATTGCAAATGAAATCAAGAATACTGTTATATAGATTTGGTTGTTAAATTATTATTATCGTCTTAGTTTACAATATTTGGAAACGTATAAAGTGTTTCCTACCACTGTAAATTCGCTGAAGTAACTCGACATAGTATTTGAACATGTCGCAGAAGACCACATTCGCATGCTGGGAAAATAGAGAGGCACTAAGTAGAAGGGGAGACATGGAAAATAAAGATAATTTTTATAGCATGCACTTAGAAATGACTATTTATACAAAATAATTGCCGGAACTGGTTCTTACTGTACAATTACAAGAGCTAAAAAAAACCTTTTATAATCAAGCCCCTCCGATCTGCTTCGTACTCCGCTCCTGCTTCTTTTCTCAGTTCTCCGTTTCTCCGCATGATTCTCCTCTGTTTAAATCCTTGCCCATTTACGTCAAAGTTAAATGAATGTTAATATTTTTTTGTTCGAAATTTCTTACATAATAAGGTAAACAATTCCTCTCAATTGTTGTCAAAACCACGTGGAGCTCTTGCGAAGAATGTACTCTTGGCGATGTTTTTTTGTCATTGCACGATCTGGTGCTGAGGGCTAGCAGTTCAGAATTCAATGTTAAGTTGGGCGACAATGTCATACTGGGGAATTAGAGTGTAAACCTAAATATAGACTAAATTCCCTCTTATTAGAGCCCAGTGGTTTTCTTCTGACGTTACAGTGGCTTGCTTTGTACAGCATTTGTTTTGAGCGTGAAGATTAAAAGGATCTCCTCGTTACCTGAAATGTTCCAAGGACAATAACATAATAATAATAATAATAATAATAATAATAATAATAATAATAATAATAAATAAATAATAATAATAATAATAATAACTGTACGCAATGCACTACATAGATTACGCTAAGAGCATTCGACAATACCGGTGCCCTATTGCTTGGTCTCCAATGTTTGGATGTATAGGCAAGGTCCCCGTTTCATTTCCAAAACTTCCTGGAAAACTGCGATGAGTCGATGGATATACAAAACTGGTATCCTCTATGGAAAACAATCCGTCACACAGATCACTATACAACATCCGCCGGAGGGATTTTTCATGGGCGACTCTTTTAGCCTTTATTGTTCTGTTTAGCCTTGAATCCGCCTCTGCTACTCTATTTAATTCATCTAATTATGGAATGCTCTTAAAAAGGGGAAATCACTCTTTCTTCTGTTTCCATCTCCTTTCATGGATGACCTGAAGCTCTATGCAGACACTGAGAGTCATATGCGGCAACTAATGAAACGTGACGGAGAAGTTCACTGACGCATTAAGCATGAATTCGTTTGGATAAGTGCAGGAGAGTGAATATCATCGCGGTCATATGCAAGTTATAATTTGGAAAGCTGGACTAAATGAACCCAAAGATTAGCCTTCATGGAACGCCCATGAAACTTACACAATACTTGGGTTTCCAACGTCACTCCGAATCAAACACACTGTTACTAATGAATATTACTAAAAATGAAGTGCTGTAAACGATTGCATGGGCTCTTAAAAACTCAATCTCTGCTAGGGAAACCTTGTGCAAGGCCATCAATTCATTTGTTATTCGCAGTGCTGACATATCTCCTTTGGCGTTTTATTTAAATGGAGGCAATACCGACCTCGACAACCTCCAGAGAAAAATTCGAACCCGCTTATGACTCAAAACTGAAACATCATCTCCATTCAAGTACTGAGCGTTTTACTCCTTCCAAGGTCGCAGAGGAGGGGCGAGGTATTGTAGATCTCATACATCTACAACAGGCTTCAAATTGCTTCACTCAGAAGATACAGTCTTGGAACATTGTTGGGAGAGTTTCAGCAAGCAGTGAGGCGAGTTGATAACTATAGTCCTCTGACTTGAAAAAGCTTGATCCGCCTGTTCAACCAATCATTTTGAAACGGAAGAGAAGATTACCTTATGGAAAGCAAAGCACTGCATGGAAGGGTACCCCTCACGAGCTGACGTAAACCAAGAAGTCACATCTCTGCGTCGCCACGCATGGCTCAGCACGGGATCTTTTTTCCGGGAGACAGAGCCTTTCATGATAGCTATCCAGGACCAAGTGGTAACAACATTGGAACTACAGAAACACTATTCTGAGAGATTCTAGAACCATTTAATTCGACTCGTGTAGAAGATGTTGACGGCTGCAAGCGAAACTATCCAACACCGTGACAAGTGGACTGTAGCAGCCACGCCACAGGTGGAATACAAAAGAGGCAATGATGAGTGGCGAGCAGGTACAACCAATTATTGGCGTTTGAGAACGGGCTTACTCGCCCACTTCGTTGGCCGTATGTGTGCCTCAGAATGTGCTTGAAAGTAGGAGCAGACACTCTACTGGGATGCGTTTCATTATCACTGACAGAATGTCGGCGGGCAATAGACCCGATATAAACGTCCATTGATAGAAACCAACAGCAGGTTTTTCCCCTTATCGATATATCAATACCCAGATTCCCACAAAATATCGGGAAATAGAGAAGATCCAGAAGTAGATACCAAAGTCTCGCCTATGAAGTCGTCAACTCAGTGGAACTTCAGTAAAGTGACCGACTGTGCCTATAATAATATCAAGCTACGGGAGTGATCCCGAAAATGACACTTCGGCACTGGAGTGCTTCACTTGGATACCCAGGAATGTATATAAATATGCCAAACGAACAGTAAATTTTTGAATACATGCCGTTTGAGTCAGAAGCCATCTGAACCTTCAGTAAAGCAACACACACCTGGTCATCTATCCTGTGTGTGGTTGACATACCGACCAGTAGATACTGTGAATAATGTAAGACAATAATAATAATAATAATAATAATAATGACAATAAACTGATTTGTTTTGGAAACAGTCCTGTTTTTGTATTGAGA
This sequence comes from Gryllus bimaculatus, assembly GCA_017312745.1. NCBI lineage: Eukaryota > Metazoa > Arthropoda > Insecta > Orthoptera > Gryllidae > Gryllus > Gryllus bimaculatus. Next base: position 114,361 of record BOPP01000481.1, read on the forward strand.
CAATGACTTCAAGCCAAGTTAATGTTGAATTCCCATTTTATGAATGACTTCCATTGTATAGATCAATGAACAATTTTGAGTGAACTGTACGAAAAGTGTAAACGAAACTAATTTTTTATACCGAGATTTTTTACGTCTCTCGCATTCCATGTTCCAGAACTTGCGGGTAAATACCCAATCCTTGGTCCTGGAGACCTTTAGTTTTCATAGCTTCATTTAACTCCATCTTGCCATGATCTTGGTGTCTTTCCCTTTCTGCGTTCTGGAGAGCGCTCCACTTCCAAACTTTTGGCCATCTGGTATATTACATACTTTGAAGGTGACATATCTCATTAATTGTTTGTTTCAATTATCTATGAATTTATTTTCAACTCAATTACTTTTACGAAAGGTGTTCTTTGCGAAATGTTCCATCGTGAAAATGCCTACAACTCTCCAAAAATCATTCAGAGGCTAACCAGTTTTTCTTTGTCTCTTTTATTCAGCTCCATGTTTTATCCTCAATTTATCTGTCAACACTTCAAATATTTTACATGCAGTAAACTACTGGGGCAGTCAGCTTTATTTCCTCTGAAGGAAAGATCTTAGCGAAGAATTTTCCCCTTCCCCAACGGCCTGAACGATTGGAACTTGCGTAATCACAGTATAACAGTCGTACACGCTAACTGCTTCACCATTCGAAGCCACCTCTTTCCCCCTTCTTTTCATTTTTTAAAAAATTTCGTTTTTGTGCTGAAAATTTCTCGCAAAAACAAGTTGTTTATCCTATAGTCGAGTAAATATCATTTTTTCCCGGTTTTTATAATGGTTTCAGAATTTACCCACCTGTAGTATAGAGATATAGAGATATCATCACATGGCGTAAAGACATTTTGGTAATCGATTTTCAAATCCTTCCGCTTGAAGTCAAACTATATTGTATCAGTATCTATATATTTTCCAACATGGGCAAATGTCCTTAAATATCAGGAAACAAAAGCAAAAGTAGCCACTTGAATGTGTTTTCTCGCGTTTGAACAATGCGCAAAAAGATCCAATAGTAAAAATAAAAATAATTGAATTCGAAATTATTATTTTTTTTAAAATTGGTTTGAAGGTCCTTTAATTTTTTAGAAATCAAACAATACTTCAAATTTATTAGACCCTGAGAGGAAGGACTAAAGACTTCCGGAAACGGTAAAGTCAAAAATTTGTATGATTTTAATGAAAATGCATTATGTGAATGACTGCTGCCTAAAAATTTAAAGAACCTTCAATCTAATTCTAAGAAAACATCAAGGAAGGCAGTCTTATTTTCATTGAATAATTTTAAAATTTTTCTTTGCAAAACACGCAAATTTTATATTTCATGATAAACAAAAATACTAAAATTAAATTATCAATTCTGTAATGTATCATATTTTTTCATGTTTAGAAGAATGTTATTAGAATATAAGCATAAAACTCGAAAATTAGTGATGACGCTTTTGTAAGTTTAATAAAATGAACGTGAAGGAAAACGATATGTGCTTCTCATTGAAAATGGTAATTGTACACCGGCAAATTTTCGTCTTGCTTGCGGCCCTAATTCTAAGTAAAATCACGTTTCATTAATTTTAAAATATGTTGTGTTTTTCGCTTCACTACAGCTGTCATGCAGCGGCACAACAGTCGAGTCTGTTTTTTGGTTTTTGGATTTGTATCACCCAAATTTCCAACCGTTGTTTCCTTATTGTCAGAAAAAAATAACATATAATTTTAGCAGTGTAAGCTATTGTCACATCATTTGCTCATGTTGCGATCTTGTTAAATAATAGAAGTGTATCTGAGAGCGTTGAGTATTCTTGCCGAGTCCTAAAGGTTTTCCCCTATGCTAACAAGCACCCCAGGAATTCTCCCGGGATCATTTATACCGCCCCAAGCTTCAGTTAGGCGCGTGGAATTCGTTTCATTTCTCAGTATTACCTCAATTGAGTTGCCGTAACCGCGCGGTTTGCGCAGATGCGGTGCGGTCCTGGATCGTCGCTCTAGGGGGATGAGAGAGGTTCATTGACGAAATGCGGACACGGAAAGCTTCTTTCTTGCCGGTAATCCCATTCTGGCAGGCGCATCATTCTTGCAGCTTTATCCGAACAAGTTATTTTTGAACGTGTGGCAATACCACCACGCAACCTAATTCTGTACATACAACTGTGTATAGTGTGTGTATATACCACATTCACTTCTCAGTCACTAGAAAGATTTTCTCCGCAAACGTTGCGTCTATATTATTACACAGTGGAATAATCTAAAACAATAAAAGGTTTTGAACTCGGTGTATCTGAAATTTTAGAATTGCAATATGTCAATGTAATTAGCACTGACTGTCTACTAAACGCAATAAGGGCGTGAAAAAAGAAATTCCAGACTAACTTTTGAGCAAAAAACGGAAATATATTGATCTTAAGAACATTAAATAGATACACATCGTCCGATGAAGTGGATGAAATTTGTTCCGACTGCTAGAAAAAAAGTCATTTTCGACAAAACCCCTGACTCGAACATCAAGAAGCAATGCAAAGGTACAATTGGAGATCTATTATGTCCTAATAAAGGCCGATGCTTAAGAGCAATCACGTGGGTGGAGTTTTGCTTGTTATTCGTATACATTATTTTTCTGTAACCTAAGAGTCTAGGTGTGGTAGAATGCATTTCCCTAGACTATTTTGCATAATTCAGGCGTGGAATTAATCATTTGCGAAAATGTACACAACTAAGCCGTTCGACGGGTGACTGAATTTGAAAGAATTCCTGAATGCTTAGCATAAATGAACTTAATTTTATCTTTAATCAATCATATGGAGTTGGACTGAACTGGAAGACCAGAAATATTTGTGATCTTAATATCAGTGAATTGCATATCGTTTATTTTGAATGGAGTATCAATTCTTATACTTGGAATGCAAAAGTGGCGTTGAGACTGTTTCTCCCCGTAGGCTATTATTTCTTATTTACGAAAACAATATGAACATCTGATATTGTTTTAGTTACTGTCTCTTTATAGCAAAATATTTCTTATATTCATCAAACGAGACTGTTCTGCTGCCATTTCGAATCGCGCCGAATGCGTATTAATAAATCCTTTTGGCATCACGTTTACCCTACTGAAAGAATTCATAACTTTTACTTTCTCGGTCAAGTATGTCGTAAGAAAGAAAGTTACGTAATCGTGGCGCCAAAAAATAGAGACATTGTCCGGTAGAAAGCTGTTATTCGGCTAAAATTCCCGTAAAGAAAGAGAGGGATAACTTCTTGTTTCTATGTTTGTAATATTTACTTCCTGCTAACATATTGCATAGGGCAATATCTCCGATCTTCGATTTGTAGTTTTTGAAATGGTTAATTTTTTTTAAAAAATACGTTCACGACGGGATATGGAACTAGCTCCATATTTTTTTACGGGTCCCTGAATACATACGTTGGGGAAACATTTACACGCCGTTTTTAGAGAAAAAAAGTGTTAAAAAAGTAAAATTGTCTCTATTTGCGCACAAAATACGCAAACTACTCATATTTTCGATAAACATTTTACATGAATTTATTTCCATATTTGTTTCTTAAGGACCGATTTCGTTCAGGAAAACGATATGTATTTTCAATTTTAGTTGCAGGTAATACGCCCAAAATTGCGGATTTTGCAATTTCGGAAATACTGAGATTGAACAAACATGAAACTTGCACTATTCTCTTAAGCGTCTTTTACTCATCCGAGGCAAAGTAAATCAAATAATTTTCTTTGCAATTATTGAAAATTTTGAAAAATGTTTTTCAGGCTTCTTGTTACAGTAGCGCTCAAAATCAATATATCTTGAAACTCCCAAAACCTTGAATTTTCGTTCAGATCGGAGTTTGTGGAAAATATCAGTGTGTGGAGAAACATCGGCTGAGCGGTTAGGGCTGGCGTCGACCACACACGAAACACGGATGAAACAGACTGAGACGTTTTTTGTTGTCATAGTTTTCGTTATCAGGACCCACAAACAATGGATTTGGCTACACGACGTGTAGAGGGGTAATTTTTACTTTATATATACACACACAACAGGATTTAATCCAGTTATCGTTTTTTTTCGCGGCAAAATAAGAGGTATTTTTAAACCGAAAATTCGCGGTTTCCCTTCACGAATACATAACTTTCTCTTTAACGCAGTTTTGTGTGAGAAAGTAAAACCAGAGCTAAGCCGGGAACGTCGCTATCTGGCAAAAGTGCGGATTAAATTCGTCCCTAAAAATGCGAAATACATAAATTATGGAATTTTTTTTCTTTCCTCCGTTAGAACACACTTATACATTAAGCAGGAATAAGATTATTCCTTCTCTTGTTATGCATAAACACGGATAAGAATAGATGTGAACACTTTCAAAGGAATCCGAGATTCTAATGAGAAAGTTCGATCTATAGACGAACAAGCTCCTTTAGCTCTTTGTTGTTCAACGACTTCATGCCACCTGTATAGTAGGTTTTGCTTGAGCGCGAGCCATGGAATTGACATTCTCTTATGATAGCGAAACACTTGGCTTTTAGTTAGGAAGTAGCAGGCTTTATGTTCAAATTCACAAACCGATATCATATTTTTTAACATCAGATTATTTTTTTGATTTTTTTTCGCTACTCTATCACATACATATCATTTCGGCGCAGCATTACATTGACATAAAACCATATATTTGGTTCAAACATGAAACTGGTCCAGACATAACATCAACTACAAAATACTACACAATTGTAATTTTGTATTCCCTTGCATATAAGCTACTGGTAGTTATGAAGAATAATTTAATCTAACTAACAGATAGGTATGGCGTAAGCCGTGTACAATGTACATGCCTCTTACGTCCATACGGTACTTTACTTTTGGCCTCATGGGGCAACATAAGAATTGACAATCCTTCGTTTTAGGTATTGGTATTTTATACTCCAATATAGTACTGGAAAGACACATGCTTATATTAGATTTTGAATTTAAGGAGACAATATTGGAGGAATATTGTGGTGCCAAGTATCGACGAAGCCTACCAACGATAGTGAATATACTTTTCGACTTCACGTCGGTTGGGAGGGAAAATAATTTACGCATTTGACAACGGCCAAATTTTATGCGCGTCATTGTTACTTGAAAGGCATCTGACCACGTCCTCGATGAACATAATGCATTAGTGGTTCAAGTGGTCCAACAATACAGGGAAAAGAAAGGACATCGCTATAGAAGCAATTGGATTCTTTTTTAATGAGCAGTTGTCGGGAATGGTCGCTAGCACCTGCTTTCCCCCGATTATATCCCAATTAGAATATTGAAGCTTCGTTTTAACCAGAAGGAAACCTTTCTGTCAAAAAAGTTCAAAAGGTTCAGAAAATGTTGGCTTCACTTTAGATGTGGCGTATCTGTTTGAATAATCTTCATTCAGAAAAAAAGTTAGAATTTAATAATAATAATATCAATATAATAATAACAATAATAATAATCGTAATAATAAAACTAATACGCGAGTGAGTGGCTCAGTGGATAGCGTCGCGGGATTCGCAATAGGGAGGTCGGGTCAATTCCCAGGCCGGGCCATCCGAACGGGGTTTTTTCATGCTTCTGGCAGATGCTGCCGGAACGGATCGGACGAGATCGTAAAGGCAATTGTGCCGTAGCATTCTCGACCCGAGGATCGCGGATTCGAGTTCCGCTGGGCTTGATTGTATTGTGTTCGCCTTATCACCCTCCTATCATTATCATATGTCATATTCACAGTCATAACCGTTATATGGCAATATGGTTCCCGCTTAATGACTTAGATGTTAATGTAAACCTTAAATAACAAAAAAGGTGAAATGCTGAGTTTAAAGTTCCAAATCGCCACGAACATCTCCCACCTCTCAGTACCGCACTACCTCGCTACCATGCATCTCTAGTCTTGTCACGCCTTCATATCACCCTTTATGGTTACAATTGCAACGCGATCGACGGAAGACACACAGAGGCACATCCTACTCCTTACGCGCGAAATGGCGTTTACTAATAGTAATTGCACAGTTTTTTAAAACATACTTTTCGAATGGTTAAAAATATTTATATCATTGCATTTTAGTTTTAATGAATTTTGCAAAACGATGTAGATTAAGAATCTATTCTTCTCTTAAAAAAAACAAAAGTTGTGTTTGATTTGTTCTGCGACAAGCGTGTTTAAGGGATATGTTTGAATGTACAGTTCGCTACACGGCACGGCCAAAGGCTCGTGCGTCCGTCGGTGTCAACACAGCGCCTAACCGTTTTGAGAATGATTTTCTCCGAAATGATATTCTGCCCAATATTCTTGAAACAAACAGGCCTTTTCGAGTTTGGGGTGCGCATATTTTTGGATTTTTTAGTGTCTTCAATTTGAGCCTCAAGCACATTTTTCAAAATCTTCTAGTCATTTTCCAAGGATCAAAGAAGGGACAAGCGTCCCTTCTTCAAAGGCAAAATAATGGTGAAGGTACAATTTTTTGTTGATCTCTCTCAAATTTTCCATAACTGGATTTCGATTAATTCTGAAGACAATTAAATTTTTAAAGCGTTGGCCCGATTCCAATGTCATCGCGGTGCTATTGCGTTAGAGGTAAGGCGCTTACCAAGCTAAAACCAAGGACCAGTGTTTGAGAGTCGGCGGGGAAGATTTTTGCTCGTTTGAAAATACTTTTTATAGGTTCAATTTAAAAAAATGTATTTCCTTGCTCGTAATACATTATCTTTCAAGGGGTTAAGGAACTACGATAACAAATTATAGCTTATGAGGGAAATCTTAGCAGAAGTAACCTAACAACATTCTATTCATAATATATAAGTTTGCCTAATAATAAATTGAATCAGTAGGAATAGAAATACAATTCGAATTAATAAACAAATCTTACCATTTGTTAAAATATTTATAATTAATTTTTAAGAAAGAAAAGATTAGAGAATTATGGGGTTGGTTAATAAGCCATTAGCAAAACGTGAATTTGCCAAGATTAAAAATATTCGCGGCGAGGACAAACAGGATTAATCCCGATTTTTAAATAATAGTGCCGTAATTTTCTAAAATTTGATTGTTTCGAATTAAACTAAGGGGCTTTCACAATATTTCTTAAGTCCTATTTTTTTGTGACTAGTGTTTGAAAAATAGATTTTCCAGTACTACTTATGTAGGGCAGGCGTACGTTAAAGAAAGGCTGCTTCTGTAGTTAATTTGGAGTTTTTTGTTACGAATGGGATATAACTTTAAAACTTTTATGGCAATGGTAGATATATGTTGTTTTCAATGTTCATTTAGTGTCACATTGTAATTCTAAATATATGCCGCTTTTATTATAGGGCCTAGCTAAGGAATTGCTTTACCATTAGAATTTGGCAGTAAAGTGGGAGTCATTCATCTTAAACAAAAAAAAAAATGGGCTTGTGATGTTTGGGTGGATTGATTTTGATTGAAAGTTGTTATACCCATAAATCATAATTTTTAAGGTTATTTTTTAAATTGGTCTCCACCTTTAAGAATGTTTGTATGATATTGAAAGTTTGCGATAAATCACCCTGCAAGACACATATTACTCGCCTTTGAATAGTTGTGGTATATCTTATATGATAACATTAAAAATTAAGAAGAAAGAGGAGAACCCAGAGGGTCCCTACCTGATTCGTTTAAAATGAGAACTGTTTAATTCGAACTTGGATTTTACAATTAGACACGAAACTGGCAATGGAATGTTTTTAAGAAAATATTGGGGAAACCAAATTTCTATATTTATATATAACATCGGGCAACACCATTTTCCAAACGCCTTTTTCTATTCAAAAGAATATGGCAAGACTATTTTTTTGAACACTTGTAGCAATATAGTATGATATATGTCGCATTTGATGAAGTTCAATAATTATGTTCTTAACCAAATGAGAATTAGATTAGAAATTTGTTGATTTGAATAAATTGAAATTAAACGCCGATAGAAATACCCTTTTTAGAGATCTTAAAAAATGGGAGTAAACTGATGGGACGATAACTTTCTGGGGTTTAACTGGTGGTTTTTGAGTGGTATAGGAATCGGTAAAAATAAGAGGCATTTTTCAGCATCTCAGGAAAGTAATTTAATCTGAGACATGCATTATATATGGCTGTTAAACAGACTTGTTTTTGTTGTATTAGGAAAAAGGTGTTTTCCACGTGAATCTTATTATCTATCGCCAAAAACCGTAAAAAACGCTCGTGATCTATAAGGTTGAGATTGTATACAAGTTCTAACATTTTTTTCAGAAACCAACAAGATTGACAAAGAAAGACCAAATAAATTAATGCAAAGATATTCAGAAATAATTTGGGGTTTGAAACAAACAAAGTTATTTATATGGTTATATTACCCGATGGAAAATTCTTACACCACCTGAAGAATGGAATCAAAATTGAGCATGATGGCCTCATTTACTTTTACTCCTATTATCATATGGGGTGAAGAACTCACCGCCAGGGAGTGGAGGCGGGGCGGGAGGGGCGGGGAGGGGCGCAGAGTGCCGAGAAGTAGTGAGACCGGAGGGGGGGGGGCTGTGCTGGGGTAGGTCTGGGCGAGTATTGGGCGGGTGGGGGAGTGGAGCAGCCGGGGTGGGTCGAGAAGAGGGTAGGAAGCGGGAACAGCGTTGAGGGTTGGGAGGGACGGTGGAATGGCGGGCGGTGTCCATGAGGGAGGTAGTATTTCAACCGCGGCGGCGTGACGTACGAGCGGCGCTGGTGAGCTGCCCGTCGATCCGCGCCACCTCTGCGCGCCTTGTTAACACGCGCGCAATTTGTTCCTGGCTGCACCATTTCTCACCGGACACACACATGTAAACGCGCTTTCATGTCGTTGTCATACTGGCAATTTCATTTTAGGGCACGCCGCCGGCCAAATGTTTCCGGCGAGATTTCAATGTAATTACGAGCGGAAGTGGCAGCAAGTTAGTAGAAGCCTCTCTTCTCGGAGATATTTTTACTAATGTGAGCATCGTGATTCGAAATATTTTGGCTTCTTTCTGAAAATAGTGGTTGGCAGTGGAAACGCAAATAAAGAATACTCTAAAATATGTTACAGCTCAAGTTAATTTTTATATCTATGAGTAATGTACTATTTTCTCTTTGTACCAGATTTCGCCAAATGATCGCTCACTTCACAGACACTTCATTTGTTTATGGACATCTTAGTAGTCGTGGTGCAGAAGCAATGCAAGTACCGTTTTCAATTGGCCTTATACTCAATTGAGTTGGATAATTCACTCGTAATGCTGAAGTTCTCGCATATCTTCTGAGCATGTCTCAGTTAACCCCTCTGCAAGAATTTAATTTGGCCCCGCAACCCGCATGCTGAAAATGTTGGCCACTTAAATCATTCACCCAAGATGTGGAGAGGAGGGGATAAGGGATGGTACATGTTTTTGTGAGGTGAGAAAAGTTTCTGAAATGGGTCTAATGAAATTTGAAGTAACATTGAAACGTGCAGCGAGAAAAACTGCACTTCACATCTTCACCAGATGTGGAGAGGAGGGTGATAAGGAGGGACATGTTTTGTGAGTGAGAAAAAGTTCTGAAAATGGGTCAACTGGAACATTTGAAGTAAACATTGAAACGTGCAGGAGAAATAACTGGTGTGAAGAACATGTCTATTCATTTAAAACGATGTTAACCGTCAATACGAATTTTATAAAATCAGTAATATCAGGTGTAACTAGTTTTAATAAAGATCGTTTGGGATAATATATTTTGTATATGTTTTGTATTGTGTTCTTACTAACGCTACTACTTAGTTACGGAGAAAAGAGAAGTATTGTAATAACTGAAGAGGAATATGACGCTTTGGAATGAGAAAACGCTCTATTGAAGAGCGCTGATATAAAAACGTGTAAAAATATTGTCATTTTGGTGTAATAAATTTACTTTCTAACAATTGTTGTAGTCAGAATTCACTTTTGTAGAACTTTCATACCGAAAAATTGACCATGTCTGTTCGGTCCGTTGGCCGCATGTGATTTAAAAACTATGGTCATCAAATTCGTTGCGACAATTTTTTCCGAATTGATATTCCCAATCCGGTCTGGCGCTACCTCGAGGCTGCGAATTTGAAGGATATTTTGAAACGTGGGGACGAACTCTCATGAAGCTCTAAGAGCATTTCTGCAAATTTTCTGAAAACGTTTCATAATTTTTTTTTAATTTTTTGTCCACATAAAGCCAAAGCTTTAAGGAAGGCGTAGATTCAATTTCGCGAACACTGCTGAATGTTCAATAATTGCCATTGTTGCGAAAAGTCTGGGTTGTTGCATCACCATTACTTTCAATAATAGTAATGAACAACGCATGGAACAAAAGAGGGCAAGAGATGCATATATTCTATGGAACGTTCACTTCTGTCACTGCAATATTACTCGGTAGGAATTTATTGGTAGGTACGGTTTTCCCTTTTCTGCGGTCTTGCACACGTAAAAATACGAAACCATTTTCAGCTTCAGGATTTTTTTTCCTTCTTCTCTTTCTCTCCCCTCACGCCAACCAAAGGCAAAACTTTGGATATTGCACGAAACTGAATATATCAAGCGCATTCCCCCGTGCTCGATATGATCGAAAATAAAACTGGGGGAAAACACCAACCTGCAAGCTCGGTGAAGGAATAGCGCAATAATAATTTTGAGGATGGAAAGATCCATTTCGCGACTCCTTCACGATCCTTTCGTTTTTATTCCCGTATGAGGCATTTTCCGAATACAAATGTCTGAGAGATGTGAAAATAGTAGTAACAATAGTCACGTTCCTCCTTTGTTATCGGGGCGTTTTCTCATGAGGGGACGCGCCCGGATCCGCATTCGGGAAAGCGTGGAAACACGGGCGCGAGATGGTGCGCCGCCGGGGCCAGGGCGGGGCGGGCCCGACGAGCCGCGGGCGAGGACGAGTGCGGGGGGCGCGGGGCGGGGGCGCGGGCGGGGGCGGCGGGGCGGGGGCGCGGGCGGGGGCGCGGGGGGGCGGCGGGCGGGGCGCGGCGGGGCGGCCGGGCCGGGGGCGCGGGCGGGGGCGCGGGCGGGGCGCGGGCGGGGGCGGGCGGGGGCGCGGGCGGGGGCGCGGGGGGGGCGCGGGCGGGGGCGCGGGCGGGGGCGCGGGCGGGGCGCGGCGGGGGCGGGGGCGGCGGGCGCGGGCGGGGGCGGGGCGGGGCGCGGGGCGGGGCGCGGGCGGGGGCGCGGGCGGGCGCGGGCGGGGGGCGCGGGCGGGGGCGCGGGCGGGGGCGCGGCGGGGGCGCGGGCGGGGGCGGGGGCGCGACGGGGGCGCGGGGCGGCCCGCCCCGCCCTTGGCCCCCGCGCGCCATCTCGCGCCGTGTTTCCACGCTTCCCGAATGCGGATCGGGCGGCGTCCCTCATGAGAAACGCCCCGATAACAAAGGAGGAACGTGACTATTGTTACTACTATTTTCACATCTCTTCAGACATTTGTATCGAAAATGCCTCATACGGGAATAAAAACGAAAGGATCGTGAAGGAGTCGCGAAATGGATCTTCCATCCTCAAAATTATTATGCGCTATTCCTTCGACGAGCTTGCGAGGTTGGTGTTTTCCCGTTTATTCGATTCATATCGAGCACGGGGGGAATTCGCTTGATATATTCAGTTTCCGTGCAATATCAAAGGTTTTGCTTTGGTGGGTGAGGTGGAGAGAAAGAGAAGAAGGAAAAAAATCTGAAGCTGAAAATTGTTTTCGTATTTTCGTGTGCAAGACGCAGAAAGGGAACCGTACCTACCAATAAATCCTACCGAGTAATATTGCAGTGACAGAATTGAACGTCCTAGAATATATGCATCTCTTGCTCTTTTGTTCCATGCGTTGTTCATTACTATTATTGAAAGTAATGGTGATGCAACAACGCAGACTTTCTCGCAACAATGGCAATTATTGAACATTCAGAGTGTTCAGCGGAAATTGAATCTACGCTCCTTAAAGCTTTGCTTTATGTGACAAAAAATTAAAAAAAAATTTGAAACCGGTTTTCAGAAAATTTTGAAAATGCTCTTAGAGCTTCATGAAGAGTTCTCCCCACGTTCAAAATATCCGTTCCAAATTCGCAGGGCCTCGAGGTAGGCCAGACCGATTGGGGAATATCAACTTCGGAAAAAATTGTCGCAACGAATTTGATGACCTAGTTTTAATCACATGCGGCCAGACGGACGAACAGACATGTCAATTTTTCGGTATGAAAGTTCTACAAAAGGTGAATTCTGACTACACAATGTGTTAGAAAAAGTAATTTATTACACAAAATGACAATATTTTTACACGTTTTTATATCAGGGCTCTTCAATAAGAGGTTTTCTCATTCAAAAGCGTCATATTCCTCTTCAGTATTACAATACTTTCTCTTTTCTCCGTAACTAAGTAGTAGCGTACGTAAGAACACAATACAAAACATATACAAATATATTATCAAACGATCTTTATTAAAACTAGTTTACACCTGATATTACTGATTTTATATAAATTCAGGTATTGACGGTAACATTCGTTTAAATGAATAGACATGTTCTTCACACAGTTTTTCTCCTGCACGTTTCAATGTTTACTTCAAATTTCCATTGACCCATTTTCAGAAACTTTTCTCACTCACAAAACATGTCCTCCTTATCCCTCCTCTCCACATCTGGGTGAATGATGTGAAGTGCGTGCAACATTTCAGCTATGCGGGTTGCGGGGCCAAATTAAATTCTTGAGAGTGGTTAACTGAGACATCTCAGAAGATAATGCGGAGAACTTTCAGCATTACGAGTGAATTATCCAACTCAATGAGTATAAGGCCCATGAAAACGTACTTGCATTGCTTCTGCACCACGAATACTAAGATGTCCATAACAAATGAAGTGTCTTGTGAATTTGAGCGATCATTTGGGAAATCTGGTACAAAGAAAAATATACATTACTCATAGATATAAAATTAACTTTGAGCTGTAACATATTTTAGAGGTACTCTTTATTTGCGTTTCCACTGCCAACCACTATTTTCAGATAAGAATGCAAAATATTTCGAATCACGATGGCTCACATTAGTAAAAATATTCCGAGAAGAGAGGCTTCTACTAACTGCTGCAACTTCGCGCTCGTAATTACATTGAAATCTCGCCGAAACATTTGGCGCGGCGGCGTGCCCTAAAATGAAATTGCCAGTATGACAACGAATGAAGCGCGTTTACATGTGTGTGTCCGGTGAGAAATGGTGAGCCAGGAACAAATTGCGCGCGTGTTAACAAGGCGCGCAGAGGTGGCGCGGAGCGACGGCAGCTCGACCAGCGGCCGCCTCGTACGTCACGCCGCCGCGGTGAAATACTACCTCCCTCTGGGACAACCGGCCCGCCATTCCACCGTCCCTCCCAACCCTCAACGCTGTTCCCGCTTCCTACCCTCTTCTCGACCCACCCCGGCTGCTCCACTCCCCCACCCGCCCAATACTCGCCCAGACCTACCCCAGCACAGCCCCCCCCCCTCCGGTCTCACTACTTCTCGGCACTCTGCGCCCCTCCCCGCCCCTCCCCGCCCCGCCTCACTCCCTGGCGGTGAGTTCTTCACCATATGATAATAGGAGTAAATAGTAAATGAGGCCATCATGCTCAATTTTGATTCCATCTTCAGGTGGTGTAAGAATTTCATCGTGGTAATAGTAACCATATAAAATAACTTTGTTGTTTCAAACCCCAAATTATGTCTGAATATCTTGATTATTTGATTTGGTCTTTCTTTTTCAATCTGTATGGTTTCTGAAAAAAATGTTAGAACTTTATACATCTCACCTATAGATCACGAGCGGTTTTTACGGTTTTTGGCGATAGATAAATAAGATTCCACGTGGAAACACCTTCCTAATACAACAAAACAAGTCTTTTAACAGCCATATATAATGCATGTCTCAGATTAAATTACTTTCCTGAGATGCGAAAAAATGCTCTTATTTTACCCATTCCTATACCACTCAAAAACCACAGTAAACCAGAAAGTTATCGTCCCATCAGTTTACTCCATTTTTTAAGATCTCTAAAAAGGGTATTCTATCGCGTTTAATTCAATTTATTCAATCAACAAATTTCTAATCTAATTCTCATTTTGGTTAAGACATAATTATTGAACTTCATCAAATGCGACATATATCATACTATATTGCTACAAGTTTTCAAAAAAATAGTCTTGCTATATTTCTTGATATAGAAAAAGGGTTTGAAAATGTTTGCCCGATGGTTTATTATATAAATATAGAAATTTTGGTTTCCCAATATTTCTTTAAAACATTCCATTGCCAGTTTCGTGTCTAATCGTAAATTCCAAGTTCGAATTAACAGTTCTCATTTTAACGAATTCAGGAGACCCTCTGGGTTCTCCTCTTTCTTCTTTAATTTTTAATTTATTCATATAAGATATACCACAACTATCAAAGTCAGTAATATCGTTTCTTGCAGGTGATATCGCAAACTTCAATTATCATACAAACATTCTTAAAGGTGGAGACAATTTACAAAAATAACCTAAAAATTATGATTTATTGGTATAACAACTTTCAAATCAAAATCAATCCACAAACATCACAAGCATTTTTTTTTTTTGTTTAAGATGAATTACTCCCACTTACTTCCAAATTTCTAATGGTAAAGCAATTCCTTAGCTAGCCCTATAATAAAGCGGTCATATATTTAGAATTACAATTTGACACTAAATGAACATTGAAAACACATATATCTACCATTGCCATAAAAGTTTTAAAGTTATATCCCATTCGTAACAAAAACTCCAAATTAACTACAGAATCAGCCTTTCTTTAACGTACGCCTGCCCTACATAAGGTAGTACTGGAAAATCTATTTTTCAAACACTAGTCACAAAAAATAGGTACTTAAGAAATATTTTGAAAGCCCCTTAGTTTATTCGAAACAATCAAATTTTAGAAGAATTACGCACTATTATTTTAAAAATCGGGATTAATCCTGTTTGTCCTCCTCGCAATATTTTTAATCTTGGCAAATCACGTTTTGCTAATGGCTTATTACAACCTCCATAATTCTCTAATCTTTTCTTCTTAAAAATTAATTATAATATTTACAAATTGTAAGATTTGTTATTAATTCGAATGTATTTCTATTTCCTACTGATTCAATTTATTATTATGCAAACTTTATATATTATAATAGAATGTTGTTAGGTTACTTCTGTAAGATTTCCCTCATAAGCTATAATTGTTATCGTAGTTCCTTTAACCCCTTGAAAGATAATGTATTATCGAGCAAGAATACATTTTTTTAAATGAACCTATAAAAGTATTTTCAACGAGCAAAAATCTTCCCGCACCGACTCTCAAACACTGGTCCTTGGTTTTAGCTTGGTAAGCGCCTTACCTCTACGCAATAGCACCGCGATGACATTGGAACTCGGGCCAACGCTTAAAAATTTAATTGTCTCAGCAATTATCGAAATGCAGTTATGGAAAATTGAGAGAGATCAACAAAAAATTGTACCTTCACCATTATTTTGGCTTGAAGAAGGGACGCTTGTCCCTTCTTTTATCCTTGGGAAAATGACTAGAAAATTTTGAAAATGTTCTTGAGGCTCAATTTGAAGAACACTAAAAAATCAAAATATGCGCACCAAACTCTGAAAGGCCTGGGTTTGTTCAGAATGATTGGAGAATATCATTTTCGGAGAAAATCATCTCAACGGGTTAGGCGCTGGTGTTGACCACCGACGGACGCACGAGCCTTTGCCGTGCCGTGTAGCGAACTGTTACATTCAACATATCCCTTAAACACGTGTCGCAGAACAATCAAACACAACTTTGTTTTTTTAATGGAAGAATATATTCTTATCTACATCGTTCTGAAATTCATTAAAACTAAAATGCAATGATATAAATATTTTTAACATTCGAAAAGTATGTTTTGAAAAAACTGTGCAATTACTATTTAGTAAACGCCATTTCGCGCAAGGATAGGATGTGCTCTGTGTGTCTTCCGTCGATCGCGTTGCATATTTGTAACCATTAAAGGGTGATGATGAAGGGTGACAAGACTAGAGATGATGGTAGGAGGTAGTGGGGTACTGAGAGGTGGGAGATGTTCGTGGGATTTGTGGAACTAAACTCAGCATTCACCTTTTTTTGTTATTTAAGGTTACATTAACATCTAAGTCATTAGCGACCACTATTGCATATAACGGTATGGTAACTGTGAATATGACATATGATAATGATAGAGGGTGAAAGGGCGAACACAATACAATCAAGCCCGAGGCGGAACTCGAATCCGCGATCCTTCGGGTCGAGAATGCTACGGCACAATTGCCTTTACGATCTCGTCCATCCGTTCCGGCAGCATCTGCCAGTAAGCCATGAAAAACCCCGGTCGGGATGGCCGGCCTGGGGATTGAACCCGGACCTCCCTATTGCGAATCCGCGCGCTATGCACTGAGCCACTTCACTCGGTATTAGTTTTATTATTACTATTATTATTATTGTTATTATTATTATTATTATTATTATTATTAAATTCTAACTTTTTTTCTGAATGAAGATTATCAAACAGATACGCCACATCTAAAGTGAAAGCCAACATTTTCTGAACTTTTGAACTTTTTTTTGACAGAAAGGTTTCCTTCTGGTAAAACGAGCTTCATATTCTAATTTTGGATATAATTCGGGGAAAAGCAGGTGCTAGCGACATTCCCCGACAACTGCGTCATTAAAAAAAGAATCCAATTGCTTTATAGCGATGTCCTTTCTTTTCCCTGTATTGTGACACTTGAACCACTATGATTATGTTCATCGAGACGTGTCAGATTCGCCTTTCAAGGTAACAATGACGCGCATGAAAATTTGGCCGTTGTCAAATGCGTAAATTATTTTCCCAACCGACGTGAAGTCGAAAGTATATTCACTATCGTTGGTAGGCTTCGTCGATAACTTGGCACCACAATATTCCTCAATATTGTCTCCTTAAATTCAAAATCTAATATAAGCATGTGTCTTTCCAGTACTATATGGAGTATAAAATACAATACCTTAGAACGAAGGGACTTGTCAATCTTATGTTGCCCATTGAGGCCAAAAGTAAAGTACGTATGGACGTAGAGGCATGTACATTGTACACGCTTACGCATACCTATCTGTGTAGTAGATAAATTATTTCATTAACTACCAGTAGCTTATATGCAGGAATACAAAATTACAATTTGTAGTATTTTGTAGTTGTTATGTTGGACAGTTTTCATGTTTGAACCAAATATATGTTTTATGTCAATGTAAATGCTGGCGCGAATGATATGTATGTGAATAGTAGTAGCGAAAAAAAATCAAAAAAATATCTGATGTAAAAATACTGATATTCGTTTGTGATTTTCAACAAAGCCTGCTACTTCCTAAACTAAAATCAAGTGTTTCGTATCATAAGAGAATGTTCAATTCCATTGCTCTGCGCTCAATGCAAAACCTACTAATACAAGTGGCATGAAGTCGTTGAACAACAAAGAGTAAAGGAGCTTGTTTCGTCTTAGATGAACTTTCTCATAGATCTCGGATTCCTTTGAAAGTGTTCACATCTATTCTTATCCGTGTTTATGTAACAAGAAGAATATCTTATTCCTGTAATGTATAATGTGGTTCTACGGAGGAAAGAAAAAAAATTCCATATATTTATGTATTTCGCATTTTAGGGACGAATTAATCCGACTTTTGCCAGATAGCGACGTTCCCAGGCTTAGGCTCTGGTTTTACTTTCTCACACTAACTGCGTTAGAAGAGAAAGTTATGTATTCGTGAGGGAAAACCGCGAATTTTCGGTAAAAATACTCTTATTGCCGGGCCGAAAAACGATAACTGGATAAATCCTGTTGTGTGTGTATATATAAAGTAAATTACTCCCTCTACCACGTCGTGTAGCCAGAATCCATGTTTTGTGGGTCCTTGATAACGAAAAAAACTATTGACAACAAAACGTCTCAGTCTGTTCATCCGTTTGTTCGTGTGTGGTCGACGCCAGCACCTAAACCGCTCAGCCGATTTTCTCCACAACTGATATTTCACAATCGATCTGAACGAAATCAAGGTTTTGGGAGTTTCAGATATATTGATTTTGAGCGTACTTTACAAGAAGCCTGAAAAACATTTTCAAAAATTTCTCAATAATTGCAAGAAATTATTTGATTTAACTTTGCCCTCGGATGAGGTAAAAGACGCTTAAGAGAATAGTGCAAGTTTCATGTTTGTTCAAATCTCAGATTTTCCGAAATTGCAAAATCGCAATTTTGGGGCGTATTCCTGCAACTATAATATTGAAAATACATATCGTTTTCCTGAACGAAATCGGTTCCTTAAGAACAAATATTGAAATAAATTCATGTAAAATGTTTCGAAAATATGAGTAGTTTTGCGTATTTTTGTGCGAAATAGAGACAATTTTACTTTTTTAACACTTTTTCTCTAAAACGGCTGTAAATGTTTCCCCAACGTATGTATCAGGGACCGTAAAAAATATGGAGCTAGTTCCATATTCGGTGAACTGTATTTTTTAAAAAAAATTAACATTTCAAAACTACAAAATCGAAGATCGAGATTATTGCCCTATGCAATATGTTAGAGGAAGTAATATACAACATAGAAACAGAAGTTATCCTCTCTTTCTTTACGGGATTTAGCCAATAACAGCTTTTCTACCGACAATTCTCTATTTTTTGGCGCACGATTACGTAACTTTCTTTCTTACGACATACTTGCGAGAAAGTAAAAGTTATGAATTCTTTCAGTAGGGTAAACGTGATGTCAAAAGGATTTATTAATACGCATTCGCCGATTCGAAATGGCAGAACAGTTCTCGTTGATGAATATAGAAATATTTTTTGCTATAAAGAGACAGTAACTAAAACAATATCAGATGTTTCATATTGTTTTCGTAATAATAAATTAATAGCCTACGAGGGAGAAACAGTCTCAACGCACTTTTTCATTCCAAGTAAAGAATTGTATACTCCATTCAAAATAAACGATATGCAATTCACTGATATTAAGATCACAATATTTCTGTGTCTTCCAGTTCAGTCCAACGTCCATATGATTGAATTAAAGATAAAATTAAGTTCATTATGCTAAGCATTCAGAATTCTTTCAAATTCAGTCACCCTTCGAACGGCTAGTTGTGTACATTTCGCAAATGTTAATTCCCGCCTGAGATATGGCAAAATAGTCTAGGGAAATGCATTCTACCACACCTAGACTCTTAGGTTACAGAAAATAATTATACGAATAACAAGAAAACTCCACCCACGTGATTCTCTTAAGCATCGCTTTATTAGGACATGAATAGATCTCAATTGTACCTTTGCATTGCTTCTTGATGTTCGAGTCAGGGGTTTTGTCGAAAATGACTTTTTTTCTAGCGTGGGAACATAATTTCATCCACTTCATCGACGATGTGTATCTATTTAATTTCTTAAGATCAATATTATTTCCGTTTTTTGCTCAAAATAGTCTGGAATTTCTTTTTTCACGCCCTTATTGGTTTATAGACAGTCAGTTCTAATTACATTGACATATTGCAATTCTAAATTTCAGATACACGAGTTCAAAACCTTTTATTGTTTTATATTATTCCACTGTGTAATAATATAGACGCAACGTTTGGGAGAAATCTTTCTAGTGACTGAGAAGTGAATGTGGTATATACACACACTATACACAGTTGTATGTACAGAGATTAGGTGCGTGGTGGTATTGCACACGTTCAAAAATAACTTGTTCGGATAAAGTGCAAGAATGATGCGCTGCAGAATGGGATACCGGGCAAGCAAGAGCTTTCCGTGGTCCCATTTTCGTCAACGACCTCTCTCTCCCCTAGAGGACGAGACCGCACCCGCATCTGCGCAAACCGGCGCGGTTACGGGCAACTCAATTGAGGTAATACTGATAAATGAACGAATTCACCGCTAACTGAAGCTTGGGGCGGTATAAATGATCCCGGGAGAATTCCTGGGTGCTGTAGATAGGGAAACCTTTAGGACTCGGCAAAATACTCAACGCTCTCAGATACACTTCTATTATTTAACAAGATCGCAAATGAGCAAATATGTGACAATAGCTACACTGCTAAAAGTTATATGTTATTTTTTCTGACAATAAGTTAAACTAACGTTGAGAAATTTGGGGTGATACAATCAAAAACCAAAAAAACAACTCGACTGTTGTGCGGCTGCATGACACTGGTAGTGAAGCGAAAAACACAACATATTTTAAAATTAATGAAGTGAATTTTTACTTAGAATTAGGGCCGCAAGCAGGACGCAAAATTTTGCCGGTGTACAATACATTTTCATGAGAAGCCACATATCGTTTTCCTTCACGTTCAATTTATTAAACTACAAAAGGTCATCACTAATGTTTCGAGTTTTATCTTATATTCTAATAACATCTTCTAAACATAAAAAATATGATACTATTACAGAATGATAATTTAATTTTATATTTTTGTTTATCATGAAATATAATAATTTGCGTTGTTTTGCAAGAAAATTTTAAAATTATTCAATGAAAATAAGACTGCCTTCCTTGATGTTTTCTTAGAATTGATTTGAAGGTTCTTTAAATTTTTAGGCAGGCATTCATTCACATAATGCATTTTCATTAAAATCATACAAATTTTGACCTACGTTTCGAAGGTCTTTAGCCTTCCTCTTCAGGGTCTAATAAATTTGAATTATTGTTTGTCTAAAAAATTAAAGGACCTTCAAACCAATTTTAAAAAAATAATAATTTTCGAATTCAATTATTTTTATTTTTATATTGGATTCTTTTTGCGCATTTTCAAACGCGAGAAAACCTTCAAGTTGGCTACTTTGCTTTTGTTCCTGATTTTAAGACATTGCCCATTGCGTTGGAAAATTATAGATACTGATAATATAGGTTTTGACTTTCAAGGGAAGGATTTGAAATCGATTACCAAATGTCTTTACGCCAGTGATGAAATACTTAATGTTTGTGAATCTCAAACATGGTAATTCTGAAACCATTATAACCGGTAAAAAAATGATATTACTCGACGATAGGATAAACAACTTGTTTTTGGAGAAATTTCAGCACAAAAACGAAATATAATGAGAAAGAGGTGGCTTCGATGGTGAAGCAGTTAGCGTGTCGGACTGTTATACTGAATTACGCAAGTTCCAATCGTTCCAGCCGTGGGGGAAGGGGGAAAATTCTTCGTAGATCTTCCTTCAGAGGGGAAATAAAGCTGACTGCCCCATGTAGGTTTACTGCATGTAAAATATGAAGTTTTTGAGATAAATTGAGATAAAACATGGGAGCTAAATAAAAGAGACAAAGAAAAACTGTTAGCTCTTGAAATGGATTTTTGGAGGAGTTGTGGCATTTTCACGATGGAACATTTTCGAAAGAACACCTTTCGTAAAATAATTGAGGTTGAAAATAAATTCATAGATAATTGAAACGAAACAATTAATGAGATATGTCACCTTCAAAGGATGTAATATACCAGATGGCCCAAAAAAGTTTGGAAGTGGAGCTCTCCAGAACGCAGAAAGGGAAAGACCACCAAGATCATGGCAAGATGGAGTAAATGAAGCTATGAAAACTAAAGGTCTCCAGGACAAGGATTGGGTATACCGCAAGTTCTGGAACATGGAATGCGAGAGACGTAAAAATCTCGTAAAAAAATTGTTTCGTTTCCACTTTTCGTACAGTTCACTCAAATTGTTCATTGATCTATACAATGGGAAGTCATTCATAAATGGGAATTCAACATTAACTTTGCTGAAGTCATTGTCTCAATACAAAACAGACTTTCCAAACAAATCAGTTTATTGTCATTATTATTATTATTATTATTATTATTGTCTTACATTATTCACAGTATCTACTGGTCGGTATGTCAA
>BOPP01000481.1:138918-170615 GCA_017312745.1 Gryllus bimaculatus
ATTTAAAGAGAACGCTCACGGTGATCCGGTGCAAACTTCTGGTTGTATCGTAATTATTAGGATGTTTATCGGGGGGTACCGAATCGCCATATTTTTCTCATTGTTTTAGTTTGAAACTTGATTGTCCTCATGTATTGGAGTAGTATTTCTTTGTAGCGCGCGAATTTGAGTAGAAATGCTTCATGACCAGGTTTCGCTTGATGAGAAGATGTAGACATGAAAACGGTGTTTATGATATTATTTTTCCGTTAACTTGTCGAATGGCGAGGGCACGAGGACTGGGCATTTAAGTGTGGGGCAATCGTGAAGAGAGAGGGAGCGAAGAGATAGGGCTCATTTAATAGTGCACAGAAGACGCTTGGACGGGTACGGGGAGAGGCCCGGCCACCCGCAGGTAACAGGTTGACGATGTGCAGGGTAAGGAAGTGGGTAGGCAATTTCACGAGGATTTTTGCAGATGCGATGTTCGGAGAAGAAGAAGGGAAAGGAGAGTTCTCGGAAAAAATTCGGGACCGTTGTTTTGTGTTGGGGGAGGTGGTAGAGTGGGGTGGACAGGTGGGGGCGCTCCTACGCTAAGAATTAAGTGCTCTAGCTGGGCCCATGGTTTGCACCCGGGCACGACCGTTTACCGTGTTAATAACGATGTTCCATCCTTCTGTCGCCACGTATTCCTGAGGCCAACTTCTCCGATGGCAGGCTTGTAGCAAACCAGGGCGCGAATTTCGGTGAGGTCCTCGCGAATCGTTTTCCCGCGTGCAGTATGGCCTTGAGCAGCCGTTTTTCGACGGAACATTTCGTTTCCGTTTCCTGTATGACAAATTTAACATGATAGGTCTGTTTTGGGGCAGAGTTTATTTGACGAAATACGATGACTTCTATCGATATCTTGTAGGGTTAGATTAAGCCACTTATCTTTTTTGCAAACATTCTTCCGATGACCAGTTGTCGGTGTCTTCAGATCCGTTTCTTTAACGCGCGAATATCCGCAAGCAGTTTCGGCGTGAGTACATCTCGAGCTGATTCTGCCTTTCTTCCTAACTGAGATTTTTTAGAATAAAAGTCTCGGCAATCCGTTCAGACAATTTCTTTTCTAAAGATGTGACAAGTCTTATTGTTAAAATTCATCGAATCTTCTAGTTGCTTTGCAACTAATGCAGTGAGCACAGATGCCAAAGAGCTTAGAAATGTAGGCGAATGTTACTCGCTTATCCAGTGCTCAGTCACTTGCGCCGCAATTTTACCTTTCACAGATCAATATTGGCACTAGATAATTCTTGTTTGCTCTTCGTCATCTTAAGAGAAAAAATTATACAGCGAAAATCAGATGAACAAGAAAAGGAACTAGGAGAGATGCTTTGCGCAGAAAGGGACAGGAGTGGATTAGACAATAGAGCAGATCTTAAAATATAAGAATACGAATTATTCTAGAAGATAGAGATTAATACAGTTTTCACTGAGCGGCAAGAGTAAGGCAAAATATAACTTAATCTTTGTAGGCTTCTACAGGCGTAAAGCAGTCGCTGAAGTGTGAAAGTGTAACGGTGAACTACCTGCGAACTGAAACTACCTTTTGCTGCTTAGCTAGGAGCGCCGAGGGACGATGCCTTACCGCGACGGTCATGGACAGACTGGACAGCCTATGGACTATGGACAGACTATCTGTCTATGTAGATAAAAGGTGTGAAATGCCGAAGCAACTTAGTGAATGCTTGATAGTTCTGAAAAAGGACCGTCGGCTATGAGTCCTGAGGGGATGATCGTAAGTTTCGTATATAATCAAACATATCTTAAAACAAAATACCTATATAACACATCTATAAACAAAATAACCAATATTTAAACAATCGCGCACGAAAAATGTGGTATATTTATATGTGGCACAAATTTTATATCTAAATATAAACAAAATACCTTAAGTTATATTGCAGTTTTATTCTGGAGTCTCTGGTGTAGGCTTTGGGTGTTCTTAAGTAGCGAATGCATTCAATTGTGTGCTGTTGATTTGACGGGTTGTTTAGGTACGTGCATTTTAAAAATTGTTTAATGCTGCTACTTGCTTTAAACAATTGCTACTTCATTTGTTAAAGGATTCACTGTGTTGTTTTAACGCCGTTCACATGAAACATTAAAAGAATCCGCGTACGTTTCTACTCAAATATTAGTTTCTTCGTCAAATTAAGTGTTCGTATTTATTAGTGTCAGAATCGTGTCATTTATTGTCTCCCCTTTGTAGGTGTGGGTAAATGATGTGGATGACCACGCATTTAGCTGCAGTTTATGTACCGTTACCATTTCTCGAGATTCTCCGACATTCACCCTAGATGTGATCATGAAAATCAGGGTACCACCAACCACAGCAGTTGAAGCTACGAATACAATACCCCGCAGGTGTAGCTAATTCGCCCATATTAATACTATTCAAATAACAAATTTCCATATACTATCTCGGGGGGCACTGCCCAGATTGTCACCCGCGATCTTTCTGGCAATTGGCACTTTCATTTGTCACGTAAGACTGTAATTAACGCAGATTCCAATGTTAGTTCTTTGCTAGTTGAAACGGTCTGGATGTATTTTACGTGTCATTGTGGGTTGAAATATTCATGTAATTCAGCTCATTGCAAATGAAATCAAGAATACTGTTATATAGATTTGGTTGTTAAATTATTATTATCGTCTTAGTTTACAATATTTGGAAACGTATAAAGTGTTTCCTACCACTGTAAATTCGCTGAAGTAACTCGACATAGTATTTGAACATGTCGCAGAAGACCACATTCGCATGCTGGGAAAATAGAGAGGCACTAAGTAGAAGGGGAGACATGGAAAATAAAGATAATTTTTATAGCATGCACTTAGAAATGACTATTTATACAAAATAATTGCCGGAACTGGTTCTTACTGTACAATTACAAGAGCTAAAAAAAACCTTTTATAATCAAGCCCCTCCGATCTGCTTCGTACTCCGCTCCTGCTTCTTTTCTCAGTTCTCCGTTTCTCCGCATGATTCTCCTCTGTTTAAATCCTTGCCCATTTACGTCAAAGTTAAATGAATGTTAATATTTTTTTGTTCGAAATTTCTTACATAATAAGGTAAACAATTCCTCTCAATTGTTGTCAAAACCACGTGGAGCTCTTGCGAAGAATGTACTCTTGGCGATGTTTTTTTGTCATTGCACGATCTGGTGCTGAGGGCTAGCAGTTCAGAATTCAATGTTAAGTTGGGCGACAATGTCATACTGGGGAATTAGAGTGTAAACCTAAATATAGACTAAATTCCCTCTTATTAGAGCCCAGTGGTTTTCTTCTGACGTTACAGTGGCTTGCTTTGTACAGCATTTGTTTTGAGCGTGAAGATTAAAAGGATCTCCTCGTTACCTGAAATGTTCCAAGGACAATAACATAATAATAATAATAATAATAATAATAATAATAATAATAATAATAATAAATAAATAATAATAATAATAATAATAACTGTACGCAATGCACTACATAGATTACGCTAAGAGCATTCGACAATACCGGTGCCCTATTGCTTGGTCTCCAATGTTTGGATGTATAGGCAAGGTCCCCGTTTCATTTCCAAAACTTCCTGGAAAACTGCGATGAGTCGATGGATATACAAAACTGGTATCCTCTATGGAAAACAATCCGTCACACAGATCACTATACAACATCCGCCGGAGGGATTTTTCATGGGCGACTCTTTTAGCCTTTATTGTTCTGTTTAGCCTTGAATCCGCCTCTGCTACTCTATTTAATTCATCTAATTATGGAATGCTCTTAAAAAGGGGAAATCACTCTTTCTTCTGTTTCCATCTCCTTTCATGGATGACCTGAAGCTCTATGCAGACACTGAGAGTCATATGCGGCAACTAATGAAACGTGACGGAGAAGTTCACTGACGCATTAAGCATGAATTCGTTTGGATAAGTGCAGGAGAGTGAATATCATCGCGGTCATATGCAAGTTATAATTTGGAAAGCTGGACTAAATGAACCCAAAGATTAGCCTTCATGGAACGCCCATGAAACTTACACAATACTTGGGTTTCCAACGTCACTCCGAATCAAACACACTGTTACTAATGAATATTACTAAAAATGAAGTGCTGTAAACGATTGCATGGGCTCTTAAAAACTCAATCTCTGCTAGGGAAACCTTGTGCAAGGCCATCAATTCATTTGTTATTCGCAGTGCTGACATATCTCCTTTGGCGTTTTATTTAAATGGAGGCAATACCGACCTCGACAACCTCCAGAGAAAAATTCGAACCCGCTTATGACTCAAAACTGAAACATCATCTCCATTCAAGTACTGAGCGTTTTACTCCTTCCAAGGTCGCAGAGGAGGGGCGAGGTATTGTAGATCTCATACATCTACAACAGGCTTCAAATTGCTTCACTCAGAAGATACAGTCTTGGAACATTGTTGGGAGAGTTTCAGCAAGCAGTGAGGCGAGTTGATAACTATAGTCCTCTGACTTGAAAAAGCTTGATCCGCCTGTTCAACCAATCATTTTGAAACGGAAGAGAAGATTACCTTATGGAAAGCAAAGCACTGCATGGAAGGGTACCCCTCACGAGCTGACGTAAACCAAGAAGTCACATCTCTGCGTCGCCACGCATGGCTCAGCACGGGATCTTTTTTCCGGGAGACAGAGCCTTTCATGATAGCTATCCAGGACCAAGTGGTAACAACATTGGAACTACAGAAACACTATTCTGAGAGATTCTAGAACCATTTAATTCGACTCGTGTAGAAGATGTTGACGGCTGCAAGCGAAACTATCCAACACCGTGACAAGTGGACTGTAGCAGCCACGCCACAGGTGGAATACAAAAGAGGCAATGATGAGTGGCGAGCAGGTACAACCAATTATTGGCGTTTGAGAACGGGCTTACTCGCCCACTTCGTTGGCCGTATGTGTGCCTCAGAATGTGCTTGAAAGTAGGAGCAGACACTCTACTGGGATGCGTTTCATTATCACTGACAGAATGTCGGCGGGCAATAGACCCGATATAAACGTCCATTGATAGAAACCAACAGCAGGTTTTTCCCCTTATCGATATATCAATACCCAGATTCCCACAAAATATCGGGAAATAGAGAAGATCCAGAAGTAGATACCAAAGTCTCGCCTATGAAGTCGTCAACTCAGTGGAACTTCAGTAAAGTGACCGACTGTGCCTATAATAATATCAAGCTACGGGAGTGATCCCGAAAATGACACTTCGGCACTGGAGTGCTTCACTTGGATACCCAGGAATGTATATAAATATGCCAAACGAACAGTAAATTTTTGAATACATGCCGTTTGAGTCAGAAGCCATCTGAACCTTCAGTAAAGCAACACACACCTGGTCATCTATCCTGTGTGTGGATTATTATTATTATTATTATTATTATTATTATTATTATTATTATTATTATTATTATTATATTAAAATAAGATTTTAACGTAATTAGCAAGCCTAGCTGTAAGAGCACGCCGGAGATTCCACGAACAGAGTACGCATGGCGGTTGTGATTTTTTTTTGGGAGGAGGGCCATCCGATGAGCGTTGAAAGACGGCACGACCACTAAGAGTTCGAAAAATTGTAATAATAAGTAAAGCCGTTAAAGAGGAAAACACTTTACCTAAACAAGTTATTTTTAAAAAACGGTACAGTTCATCGTTCACCCCTCCTGCCTTTCCCATTGGTATGCGACCGTTAAAATTAGATACAGAAGAAACACAATTATCGCATTGCCGAGTTCATTCCTCCGATCTAAAAATTATTTCATTGCGCTTTTCATTGCAATTAGTTTATTAATTGAACAAATGAAGACAAATTAACAAAAAGACACGAACATGACACAAAAACATTTTTCCCAATTGGCGTTTGGAAACCAGACGAAAAATCAAGAATCATGCACTTCAAGAGAATGAGGATTTAGTTAATACCGGCCGTGACAACTTCTATGGTCATTAGTCGCATAAGTGTTGTTCCCGAGAGGTGGTCGTCCCTACCCCAACACATCGTGAGATTCATCGCCGATATACGTCATACTGAAGGGATTTCATCTCCTAAGTATCTCCTCCAGCATGGCCCTGCACCAGGCGGGACAAGTTCTAAGCTCTCGAACGGTCCCTTGACATGTCTGACTCGGTTGTAGTGTAGTGCATATAAGTGTGTGTGTGTGTGTGTGTGTGTGGCTTGGTGTGTGTGTGTGTTTGTGTGAGGAGAGAGAATAGGACAAGTAAGAGGTAATAAACTGTCTTTTATCAAGTGGAACTATTCCTTAAATATAAAGAAGAGAAAAGAAAGGTCCCACGCCCACCGTCGCTTAATTGTTAGATAACTGCTCCGGCATTCGCGCGATATTGATCCGATAAGCCATGGAAAACTCCGCCGATAGAGTTCTCCTCCAAATAGTGGCTGAAATCAACTTACCAATAAACCCAAATGTCAAAAACCCGCCCAAGTCTGGACTCGAAACCTACGACTCCTCTGTCCGAATCACTACAGAGACAACAGTATTGCTGGCGCTGAGCTAACTCTGCCAGTACAGGAAACGGAAACGCATGGCACAGGAAGGGAAGGAACACGCGCCTCGTCACTTTCCCTGCCCGCCCCCTGGGCGTCAGGCGGCGCCGGGCAGCTCGCCCCCCCCCCCCGGCGTCAAGAGTCGGCGTGCGAGCAGCACTTGTTTCTCTCCTTCGGAGGTACACCGACGTGCACCCGTGCCGCGGGAGGCGAGAGGGCGGGGCAAAGGCGAGGACGGGCACGGAGCAGGAGGAGGAGGAAAGGGGACGAGGCAGTGGGGGGAGGCTGGAAATGGCGGTGGATAATACCGCCGTGTCTGCTAAAGGCCGTGCACAAAGGAGGCGAGACGGGGAACAAACAAAATATATTAACAGAATAAAACATCTGTTACATGGTAGTTGGTCGAGTTTACGCTCCTTTGCCTGCTTGCCCTTCCGCGCCGCGTCTCAATGTTTCTGACTTTGTAGCGTCTCTCCCGCTCGATCCTGTGCACAGTGAATGGGGGCTGGGAATTTTGAGACGGGTCTGTGCGATTCCGTTTGTTCTGGCACAATGACAAATGTCTACAAACATGTTTTACTCGGAGGGGAATAATAAGGAACGAGGGAACAAAAGAAATCTTTTTTTTTTAAGAACACCTAATTTCACCGATATATCTTTAGTAAATTGCTCTGTTTTGGAAACATGGAAATAAAGAACTTCTTTCAGCTCGCTCATATATTTGTTTTTTGCTTTTACAAATTAGCCTGGATGTGAGTTAATTGTAAGATCTTAAACTGTTTTTTTTTTCAAAGAACCTGTACAAGTTTATATTCCCAAATTGAAGTGTTTCTTGGAGAATACCATTTTTCTCTCGCGACGATCGATATAAATACCTCTAAATTTTTATGCATACCCACATCAACAAGTTGTATGCAATGATTAATCAAGTCGGCCCTCAGAGATTGAATTGGTGCGTTATGTGGTTCGTTCCTGTTCGATTTAACTACTTTAAATTCGAGAATTTGTTTTGTCAAGTGTAAAAGTCCGTGTAATCTGTTCAATGAGAATCCATAATGCCGCTTAAATGTAACAGTTCAAATAGTGTCTGTCATATGTGTGGCCAAGTTGCGCTCGCTAGCCAACAGAGAAATATAACCTCAATAATAATAACAGCGTATGTTTTTAATTTAAGAGAGGTTGTGTATTTTAGGAGATCAAGATAAGTTGAACACCACATTTCTGCTGCCCCCATTTACCAGGGCCCCGCGTTTCGGAAAAATACACATACCCTATTTTTTGTCTGTGAAATAATTGTTAATCAAGTAGTCAACTGTGTAACAAAATGTACAATTTCAAAACATTTTTATGTAAAATGTATTTAATATAAAAAATGTAACACAAGTAAAAATTTCTATAAAAAATTATCACTTCTCATTTGTATCTGTACAGAAAGTACTTGTACTATAATAATTTTTATTTAATAAAGATGGAGCTATTTTTTCGGGGGGGCAACACAATTTTGTGCTTGGGGCCCCGCACTACTTAAATCCGGCCCTGGGTCAATGCTGTATTGACAAGACATCGCTATCAGGATAATCCTAAATCTCTTAATTAGGTCTTCAATAACACCAGTAATTTCTGAAATAACTGTAGGCTCTGAGAAGACACGTCGTGCAGTGTTTCCATCATTAAACGAACAGCAACCATTATCTTTCTTCTTACCCTCATAAATTTCTTTGTCAATTATTAATATTTCCTGAAGAATGTGCTTGCTTGTTTCCTTTTTATATTCCAATTTAATTGGTCTATAGAACCTGCCCGACTGAGGGGTCTGATTTTTCCATAGAATGCTATTGGAACTTGACAAGCGCAAGAAAATAAGTGTTGTGGCAAATATCGTCGACTCCAAGAACTTAGAAGCTGAAGAAGAAATTTGTTTATAGAGACGGTCCGGAGCTACCATCAAAGCCGTAACAGCAAGTTAGCTATGCATTACAGACTGTTGTATTAGTTAACATTGTTTGGTGAATAATCACATCTTCTTGGAGAACAACTATTCTCCTTGCTCTATGATTTAACAGGAACTGTAAGGGTACTTGAGCTACACTATCTTTGAGATGTAAGCTGAAGGTCTGCATTTTGCTTTTACTCTTTTCACTTTTACGATCGATTGGAAAATATCTGCATTGTGGGGTTTAGATAGTTGCCTTGTTTTTATTTGCTGTTGCTTGAGCAAATTGTTATCTAGCAAATAGAATAATGTCTCCTCATCAAATAATTCAACTGGTAGTTTTTTGTTTGGTGATTTACGTAATATATTTTTTTCGATGAGAAATATCTATTTTGAAGACAATTGGCTGAACGGTTAACTGCTGAACGAACATATTATAGAAATTATAAGAGGAATGATATATTCAGCCTTTGGTTGTTTTAATACTTCAATAGAAACCCCTTTCCTCTTCAGCACTATATTTTATCTAATTGAACTAATTGAAATTTCCTGAACAATAGTAATGCATTTTGAATGGTTCTCATATCTTATTTTCAAAACCTTTAAACCTCTTTTCATTTTGAGTGCAACATCAACACAAACGATTACAAAAGTCCAAGCCACTTGGAAATCTGTTTTGAAGATCTTATCTCCAACAATGCTATAATTTTATTGATGGTCTCAATAATACAGCACTCAGAATTATATGATGCAGTAATTTCATTTTATCAGCTTTGGTTTGATATGAACTTTACACAATAATCTGCATCTAAATCAACATCATAACAATATATAAAATTATACTGAAAATCAGCAAATATTTTCTATGAATTACCTAATCGCACCGCGGGAAATAATGTGGCACACAGCAAAAAAAAGTTTTAAAATTTCAATCAAAACTATTAAAACATAAAAATTGATCATGCAGCAAAATAAAATAGGGGAATAGCATATAAAAATATTGGGATACGAAGGATAATAAGGAGCAGTAGGAGTCAACAGTAGCAGTAGTTCTCGTGATATTTACAGAATTATTTCGTTATCTCTCAAATTCCGCTTTGGAAATAAATATTCCACCAATTCGTTCAGATTGTGATATTTACCGCTTGTCGACCAGACAACGAACAGTATCCAAAGTGATTCAAAACAACGAAACTTTGAAGAAGCATGAGACCCTGAGCAGTCATGCCAATCTTAAGAACATTACGGCGTTGCCCAATTTACTAAAGACTTTTTTCCGCAATGAAACATGGAATTTTTTGCCATAATTAGCAATCACCTTTTATTGTTACTTTTAATGATTTTGCTTGTACTAATTGTGTAATGATGTTTTTTTATGTTCAGTCTTATCAATTTTTCATTCCATGGGCACGCAATCTGTTGATACTTGTTAAAAAACTAGTCAACGATAGCTCTTTATGTGTATTAAAATATTTTTATTTTACATCTATAAAAAACAAAATTAATTCGAATAACTAAATAAAACACAGCATAAAAGCCTCTATTTTCTTTATGTAGGTCTCACATTTTCACTTATCTCGCAAATAAATATTTTTGAGCGTAGTATGGACTCTCTTTCTACTAGGGAATATCTCGCTCTAACCACCTTAGTAGATGTACTTCGAAGATCTCGCGAATTGCTTGGTTAATAATTGTTCAAAGGAGGCATGAATGATGAATAGCCTAGATGTGGCAACATTGTAAAAATGCGTAACTGTTACCAATAATACGAGCAAATGTACTATATTGTAGCATCACTAATTTATATTTGCCGGAAACAACGATGTACGTTTTACAAATGTGAGACGTTTCATGAAATTACAGTAAAATCTGTATTATCTGAAATAAAATCAGGAATTAGAAGTATTAAGCCCTATCCTATAATGTTTCCTGGATATTGCAGAATATATAACTCTAAAAATGTTTTCAGTGTTAAAGTAAAATCTCAGTTAAATTTGTCCTAAAATAATTGTAATAATAATTGTTTCGAATAGTTGCTTTGTAATTTATTGAGAAAAATTAGTACTGAACTCAGTCATAAAATACACTATATTTCGTTACTATTAATTCAAGGGACGTCCATGGTTAGATCCTTTAAATGAAAAAAATCACCAGGTGGCGTTGAGTTCTGCGTGGTAGATCCTATTTGTTCACAATGTTAGGCAACTTATTTAATTGAAATAAAATTATACAAAAATGCAACATTGCATTTAATGAAGGAAACAAAAAGCACATTAAATATACTATAATTTCCTACTTGTTTGGTAGCTTCTAAATGCTAAATTTCTTAATAAGTGTAATGATATTTTTTCTTTTCATGCAGTCGATTGGTAACAATGGAATCTTTAATGCATATGTTTGTCAATGTAATGTTCGTGTGATTATTACAATTACAGACAGTTCACAAATGACAAGGACTCGCCTATTGAAAATCCTACAATTGTGGCAGTACTTATTAATATCATTAGGGGAGAAAAAACATCAATGCAGCTGGAAAATTATTGATAGAAGGGTAACTATATGTTCATAACCTTTAAAGTTGCAGTTAATTATTGGCAAACAACGTCATATCAACACTCCAATTAGAATGAAATTAAAAGATCTACTATCTCCTCGATATATGTGGTTTGGAGCCACAAGAAATATCGGTGCTGGTAAACCAATAGCTAATAAACTATTTGGAAAGTACCTAATAGCAACAAATGTTATAACTAGTGGTGTTCTAATGAGTATCGGCGACATGATTCTTCAAGAAATAGAAATTCAAAAAGGGAAACAGATCTTTCCAAAACTGAAGAAACGATATGACTGGAAACGAGTTCATCGCATGTTCTGGGTTGGAATTATTCAGGGACCTCCTCAACATATTTTCTTTAAATGTTTAGATAAGTATTATCCAGGACATGATTACATTTCTATCATGAAGAAAATTCTTCTGGATCAGGTTATTCAATCTCCCTTGTGCATCGCCCTATTCTTTGTGTCGAATGGTATATTAGAAGGACAAGAATTCTCGGTGACGGTGTCAGAATTGAAGAAAAAGTTCATAGTTGTTTACTGTATTGATTGGTTGCTGTGGCCACCTGCCCAAGTTCTGAACTTTTATTATGTGCCACCCCAATACAGAGTTCTATATGTTAACTTAACAACTCTGATGTATAATGTATTTTTGTCATTTACCAAGCATAGGGAGTGAATATAACAGGATTGTTTGCTAAATTTTCATTGTGATATTCAGATATGCAAGTAAATTACAGTAAATTGAACTTTGGTGACTCATCATTGTTTATAAAATAATTGTTTGTCATCCCCTTTACTTCATTTCAGTTGTAACATTAGGAATTAACCATACTAGTTTTGAATGTGTTTCTTTAATTGTCCTAAGGAATAAATACTTGATTACTTTCACTTTGTCATGCATTATTTACAAAACACAGTGTCCAGATTAATTAATAAATTTAGGTAACCATTATATAATTATAATAAAGATATAATATATCTATAATAGTGTAAAATATATTTATAGATTATAGGTCTTCCTTAGTTTAAAAACATGTAAGTTCATAATTTCATAATGCAATTTGCGATATATGTTGATCTTTCCTGTCAAAATACTGGCCTACTTAACATTGGATATTTTTCAATTTTACAGAGTTTGGAGTCTTTGAGATTAGTAACATAAAGTAATTTACATTTTGTTATTTTTGTTTTCCTTCCTGCATATCTTATGAGAAGTATGTTTTCACATATTTGTAAAGTATAATGACTTGTATGAATTTGTATACATTATCATTATTTCAGAAAAGTTGTGTTACATTTTGAATTTTTTAAAGTAGTACCATATCCATTATTATTGAATATATTAAATTTCAAAAAAATGTTTATGTTACAATTTATCTTCAATTATAAATTCTCAAGTAATATTACATAGCAATAATAGAATGATGATAGAAATTTCAAGTAAATACATCTCACCTAACATCAAATATGAAACTATTAAATAATTGAAAAAAATGCTACATTTAATGATTTTTATTGTAATTACTACATTACCCAATAGCTTTTTCAATGGTTATTTCTATCCTATATTTCAGTACTTAGTAGATAAAGAAAATCACGTTGAAATACAGTCAGCATTATTAAATGAACTGTGGGAAATTGCTGTTGCTTTTCGCAGCTACAAATATCTTTCAAATGCCTATTAAATTGCTCATAACCTTAGAATAAATAATTCTCAACCTTTTCAAAACAAAACACAAAAATTGAACTTGAACAATTTAATATATAATTTGCATTTATGTAAACTGCATTCTTTAATATTCTGTAATATATCTAGCAGATATTTTGAAAACACCATTTTATATTTTTTATCAATTTAAAATATAGGTTATTGGCAGTTAATACACACATTTATTTTTGCTTTAGTATGGTTTACCGTAATTATAACAAAGAATACTTTGGAACAGTGCTCATAACAAGTGGAGCTACAACACACGTTTTCTCACATTATTTCTACGAAATGCTATAATATATATGAACCTGCGAAAGTGCTTCTAACCAGCCAAATTCTTTCTGTGCTCGTTTCAGACTCTTTGGTCCTTAGATTCACACGCCAGTCACGTTATCCCTACCGTTACGTTAAGTTACGAGTAGAGACCTTCCCGTCGCTTAAAAAGAAGTTTTTGTATTTGCAATTTTCAACAATTCATAGATTTTCATTTACATTATTTCAATATCTAGTTTTAAAGAGCAGATTTCATTCAGAAACAACCTCTACCGCCAATATTGTAGTTTTGCAAAGTTAATTTTTTGTTTACAATTTTTGAAAATACAAAGAGTTGGCCGAAATGAGACCTGACATATTTTAAATCGTTCATTGCAATATCAGAGGGAAAAAATTAAAGAACAAATTCGGATTCTTTTTGGAAATATTTTTTTTTGTAAATTGCATTAACTTCAAGCCAAAAATAGACAAAAACTGTTCGTTCCTTTTTTTCAAAAAATTCTACATGGCCTAACATAAATATCTAATATTTAGAAAAGCTTCCATTCAGAAAAAATGTCTATCATCATGGAATTTTGCTTTGCTAATTTTTTAAAATTTTCTAGTATACAGACTGTTTCCCGAATATGACACCAGCACCGTTTTCTTTACAGTGTATTGCCATATTAATTGAATATTTTTAAATTTAGAGCCGTTTTTGAGACAATAATTGTTTAAAAATTAGGCAAAAATCATAAATGATCTTATTACAAGATTTTTAATATTTTGCTATTTTAAAAAATTCAGATATTGAAACCAAAATAAAACCAGTACTATTTTTGCGACTTTTATTCTACCCAGGGGAAATTTAATAAAAGATTTGAAACCCTATTTTAGAAAATGTTAAAAAAATTTCTGAGGCTTCATGTAAAATACCCTGCCTCCCCCCAAA
The DNA here is from genome assembly GCA_017312745.1 of Gryllus bimaculatus. Classification (NCBI taxonomy): domain Eukaryota; kingdom Metazoa; phylum Arthropoda; class Insecta; order Orthoptera; family Gryllidae; genus Gryllus; species Gryllus bimaculatus. The sequence goes on from BOPP01000481.1 coordinate 152,859, forward strand.
TCAAAATATCCGTTTTAAACTCTCAGGGCCTCAAGTTCGTCTTTATCGATTGATGAATATCAATTTTAGAGAAAATTGTAATCGGTTTACGTTTAATATTGACCACAGACAGACAGACACGTTTTGCCGTAAATTTATTTTTAGTTATCAAAGACACAGAAAACGTTTATTCTCTTCAACGTTATAGAGAAAGTACTATAATATAGGAACTAAATTAACCCACTTTTTATACCAGGAGCCCGCAGTACGAGTTTTATCAGAAAAGCACTGATTTCTGACGCAGCATTATAACACTTTCTCTTTATTACGTGCGTAGTAAGGCAAGAAAGTAAAAAAGAATAAAATGAATTTAGTATTTCAAATGAAGCAAAAATTAAATCAACAATAAAGTAGATTTAGCTCTAGAAATCACAAAGGCTTTGCTTTGGTTAACAAGAAAATAAAATATGAAAACACGTAGCGGTGCCCGGCAGACGTTCTTCTGCCCCTCATCTGACTCTTTCTCCTCCCTCCCTCCCTCCCTCCCTCCCTCTCTCTCTCTCTCTCCACCTCTCTCCACCTCTCTCCGTCTCTCTAGGTCTCTTCTTCTTTCTCCATCTCTCCCACTCTCTGCGTCTCTCTCACTCTCTCTCCCAGTTTGACTGACTCTCTGTGCCTCTCTGTCTCTGCATCTCTGTCCCTCTCACTCACATTTGGTTGCAGATTCTGCAGGTCTCTGAGCAGGACAGATAATATCGAGATGCGCCAGATCAGCAAAAATGTAATAGAATGTTCAAGAAAATCCTCTGGATTACGGTGTGAAATGCGTTTTTTTAGGACTTTGACCTGAATATGTTAGTTTTTAATGTCCTAGAACACTCCGGTAAGGAGTTGTTAAACAATATAGATTTAAAAATGTTGCCGAGTTTGGAGGTTACATTAGACATGAATATTAGTTCTGTCCTACACCACCATCTAGAGGAGTTACAACAAAATTAACTGCACATAAACCTTCTGGGTGAAAAAAACGTTCATGGGCCAACTTTCATGGATATCAGTCACACAGTATCGGCGTTAACCGCTCTTATATATACCAACATCCATTCTGGAAACTAGGTACAATCGTCTCCCCCCTTACTTCACATACAGTTTTTACTGTTCTTTTGACTGAATAAATCTACAATCTACAATGTGATGCATGTTGGCCAAGAGCTGCATAACTTAAATTATATAAAGTAAATCTGGCAGTATTTCAACTTTGGCATCCCCAAATACATTTCTTTCCTATATATAAACTATGTATTTTGAAACTCAGAAAAATATTCACATTAATATTGAGTCTTGTACATTTGTGTATAAAAAAGGAAAGGTAATGACAAAAACGAGGGCACAGTTTCCCTAGAAGACCCTGAGAAATATCACACAGTAAATCAAGCGTTTATCATTCGTCGGGCGGTAATTAGACGATAATAGAATGTTTTAATTGATGTGGATAAATGATAGTCACCCATATCTTTCACATTACACCGGTTTAGTTTATCTCAGAACCGCTGACTCGGAAGCGACTCTGGCGGAGGGTCCTACGGTCCGAGACCCGATGGTGGCGGATTTTCGTCACTAGCTACACAGTTGGGTGGAATTCAGCCACTACCTGCAGAAGCATTCTAGTGGCAGGATGCTCTGATAGGTAGTTTTTCGTGGTCTCTCCGATCAATTCCAAGTGAATGCCGGAGCATTATCGGCTGTCCTGATAGGTACCGAACCGTGCGAGATCTTCTATTCTCTTCTTTTTTCTCCTCTACCTTTACACATGCACACACACACACACACACACACACACACACACATTCATGCATTTCACCACCCTGCATGTCGGGAGACTAGTCGAGAGATTTGAGCGTGTCCCGGCTGTAGCGGTGCCTCGCTGGGGGAGATACCTGCAGAGGAAATCCCCAAAACGCCTTGTAGGTTGGCGTGGACCTCATCATCCGGCCGAGGAGGAACACCGCCACCTGCCTGGATTAAACGGTCCCTACACTAACTGGATTAATAACCATTACAGTTCACGTGCCCGGAAACAATCAAACAATTTCACATCAAAATCATACTAGTGGGCTACAGGATGGCACAGACTTTCCCGTATTAGTTTTCTATTTCCACTGGTCTTAGCTATCTATTCGGATTTGCCATGTACTCTTGCCAGCTGACATCTATCGTCGCCCAAAGTACATTTTTTTAAAATTTCCTTATTCATCCGCTTTCAAAGAGTAGAATAAAATTATTACTTTAAGAATATTAAATAACAGTAAAATCTCGTCACAAATGGCAATTTTTATTGACAAATTTGGTCTTTAAGCTACTGTAAATTCGAAGTTTGAACCTCTTTTCGCAGAAAAATATTGAGTTTTCGAAAAACTTGCGTATGATGTCATTTCAAGCAAATTTTTTCACAAATGCAATCGTGTTTACAAATTGCTGGAAATATGAATATTAACATTTGTGTATTTTTTGTACATTTTCGAGAAACTTTATCGCTCATTATTTAAAGCACATGTACTCATAAATAAATTAATGTAAAGAAATTGCCGCTAATTTAAATAACGACGTGTGAAACGAGTCAAAAAATTACGTTTTGTAATATTTGAAAAAACAAAAGAATAGAGAAATATTGTGCAAAAACTACTAAAAAATTTGAAAACCCTTGAAGAAAGAATTCACTGTTGAGAACAAATTTTATTTCAAAATTTATATTCAATTTTGTACTTGTAAGATGACGCCCGGAAATTTCTAAAATATTGAAATTTTCGAAAATTTAGAGTTAAACCTGAAAATCTTATCTATGCCATATAAGTATATTTTACTCTATTCTAGCAATAAATTTAAAGAAAAATTTGGAGTCGTTTTTGAAAAAAAAATGAATGAGGGCTTCATGAAAAGTACCCCCAAATTTTAATTATTTTTTTAAAATTCAAAATCGTGATGGAGACGGGTGTCTTTAATTTCGAACGACATAGTTATCTATATCATGTTCAATAAAAGACAAAATAAACATCATTTGTTCATATCCGACGAGGTCATTCCTCTGGAAACGATGTGTGAATCATAAACTCCCAGGCGCACGCTTACGTATGGCATATATCCTTAACGATTGAAATGAGTGTTTGACCAGATTGCTGCGTGGGATACGCTTTCGAGCTGGAGAAGACATTTACACGGCTAACAGATGTGAGGATTGCGTAGTCTCTTGTAGCGATACCAAGGAAATTTGTTGTCTTGGCAACGTCTCGAGGGAGAAGTCGATACTCGAGGGAGTATGTTCGCATATGCATTTCTTTTCAAATCCCTTGGACGTGTAAGTGACTCACGTTTTCACCAAAGGAATAAACATATAGGAATGGAACGATTCACGTTCCTTTTTCTAAACGATTGTTGTCTTTTCTCCAACTTGATGCAAATTTTATAATGGCAACTTTCCCCGTCGCAGTACTCTACGCCTGTGACCACATACGAGATGCAGCCGTTGCAACACTCAAGTAAAACGGTTTGCATTTCTTTTGCAAGCATGTTTCAGGCATATTTGTTCTTGCCTCTTGAACTAGAAAAAAACTAGCTGGACCAGTGCAAAATCTCCGCACATTGCAAATAATTGTTTTAAAAATAAAACTTACACCATAGTAGAACCCAACTTTGAAACGCGTTACAGCATTAAAGGCCCGGTACTGTGCGGGAGTAAGCATTTCAATATTGCTAAGCATTGTGATTAAAAAGAACAGAAATTCGAACAGTCCCCTTAACCCTCGAGCGGGCGCGCTTTATCTTATCACACCAGTTGGCGCGCGTTTTTCTCCGTGCAACACCGCGATTTTTTTATTTTACGTACATGGGGAGGAAGTATCGCATTATATAACTATGGTACGATATTGTTTAACTAATTTAGAATAACTATTTTATAACATAAAGAATTATCTTTTTATTTGTACGATTAATACATTTTTAAAAAATCATTAACGCAATTACAACTTGTAAACTCATCTGACATCAAATTATTCTTTGTACAGTTTTAGAAAATATTATATAGTGATAAACACACTTTTTGTACTGCTTGCAAGTGAATTATCTACAGATTTGTCACCTAAGTATTGTTGTCGTATTCTTCAACCGGCCGCATTTCACGCATTTGTCGGGGTTTCTCTCTGATTCTTGCTCTGTTATGGTATCATCGTTGCTATACCAACTCGGAATCATACAGATATTCAAAGGGAGTGAAGAAATTTTGGCTCCTCCAAACATACAAGATTCAAACAACGAAATTGCCAAATTGTGCAAAACTTCTCTGTGGCCTCTTACGCAGTCGCGCTTTTTGCCTTTCGAGAGAATGAGTGCATTCACACCTGCAATGTCCAATAATCTGAAGAAAAGACACATTGGCCACCCGGTAACGCTTGAAACGGAATACTAACTGCACATCTGATCCCCAGTGTCCACTTCTCCTTTTTTGGCGTTAAGTGCACAATGATGCATGGTTTTCTCGTCCGTAAATTTGACAGTCTGTCAAATTTATAATGCAATGTTGAAGGAAGCACTGTTATTTTTCTCTATTATATAATTATTATTATTATTATTATTGTTATTATTATTATTATTATTATTATTATTATTATTATTATTATTATTATTGTTATTATTATTATTAATTTATTACCTCACACACTTCCTTTTGTGTCTGAAGACCAACTTTTTTAACATTGTATAAGAGTGAAAGACAGATGTGAATAGACAATCTTCTTTCTGATTAAAAGTACGAAAGTGAGAGTTATCAATGTACGTACTTCACTGAATCCCTTCATAATTTCAAAATGTCAAATATCAAAATTGTTCGTTATTTAATTATACAACTCATACTTTATGTTTGGTAATTCTGTCAATTGTAAAGAAAGAGAGAGAGAGAGAGAGAGAGAGAGAGAGAGAGAGAAGAGAGAGAAAGAGAGAGAGAGAGTGAAAGACAGAGGTTGTGGTGAGCACAATCACTTCAGAGAGCAGATGTTTGTTACACATTTGTTTGAAGGTGAATACATTGGAGTGAGGAGGTATAAAATGATTTTTGAATACACATTTGTTGAACACTATTTAGGTATATTGACAGTACAAATTAGTACAAAACATTTGCAGCTAAAAATGTGACATTTATCTTTCATTTTTTTTTATAAAAAGCTGAAATTCAAATATGTTGCTTTGTGTGGGAGTTAAAGAACAATATTGTAATTTCTTAAGGTACAATACAGAACTTGTAACACTTAATCTATATTTAGTAGATGAAAGACAATTGTTAAGGATATAAATGTTAAATTTTCTTTATTCAAAGCAAGAGTTAAAAAGATATTCAATCAAGTTTATTTGATGTGTATTACAACACTGATACCTACTTCATTACATTTTCTTAAGAAGTAGAAATGTAAATGATGGGTATTTGTAAAATCTCATCATCTTTAACTTTATTCCCCAAATACGTAGTTACACATCAATTTTCATTTTCATGCAACTTGATCATTTTTTTTAAGCATGGGGAGTTATGCCATCCATGTTTTCCACCTCTGAAATGGTGATAACGGAACAATTACTCATATTAATGCATTAATTATTTTCACTCAAAGGTAGAATTTGAAAATGCCACTTACTTATGTCTCTTCCGGAGTCTTTTTGAACCACGAATTGTAAACATTTTTCATTGTAGAAAATAATTGCTTCATTTTATCTTTTAGAAAAACTTCCATCTTCAGAAGCGTAGGCATCTTGCTTTTGGAATTGTATGCCTCCTTTGGTGGAGATAAAGTTTCGGTCACTAGTTCTGAAACATTTGAATTACGAAGCAATGTTTCTTTAGGCAGGTGGGTGTCATTGATCAAGTTTTTAAATAGAGATGGTTGTACTGATGATATTGGCTGATTATTAAGTGGTGCAGATTTTTCATTAATTGCTCCCTCAGAATATTCGGGAACCTTGAGATGCTGCATTTCATCGCCGATGTTAGTTGAGTGATCCTTTTCAAGAGATTTAGCGTTTTCCGTTGGAGAGAGGGTTTGATCTTTGCCAACATTCATCTTCGCTACTTTGCCTTCATTTTCAGCAACATCAGAGTTGTATACGACCTGAAAGGAAAAATATTAAAACTGTAGTAAGTTGAGAAGTATTTCACCAGCCAGTGGACAAATTAGATACCTACACTTAAGGATCAATCGGACAATGTGTAATCTTGTAAACTGGAAACGTATGGTTCAGAACCGTTATAGTTAGAATCCTCTTATCACAAACCATATTTTTCTGTCAAAACGAATCTCGGTCGTCTGGTCAATTTCTTGTAAGATAATATACCAGTGTTTTGTACGCAATATGGAAAGTATTTTGGCAACTTTTTCACGAAAACACTTTTTAACAATAAAATTCATATGCGGTACCTACTCAATGTGATTCTCCTTTGAAGGAAATCGATAAATCTGAACGTGAAACCATCCTAGACAACTGACAATTTCACTACAGGACGTCTCCATTAGTTAATAGTTAATCACGATTTGACACAATCTATTTTAAAACCTAATTTGAAACCAAACATGGCGTTGTACAATAAGTCACATTTGGAAGAGCGATTAACGAAACGAAAATCATGTTAAAATACATAAACAGCTGTAGCATACATAAAGTATTACAAATAATATTTGATTTAAATTGCCCTTGATTAAAGCATTATTCAAACTTGTACCTGCTTTCTTTCTTCAGAAAACTGTGGTCCGAGCTGAATAAATGTCTGAAAGGGTAAGCTGAAATGGCTGTCATAACTCTTCGAATAAATTTCTCTTTTGTTAGTCATTGTTGAAAATGAGGAATGATATAGTCCCCAAACAATGAAAATTATTGCCCAGAACAGAATTAGTACCATTCTGAAAATGCACGACTGCAGCAGTAACTTATTGAAGTACTCCATTTTTCTCTCTTCTTGATTATGTCCGAATACGAATGCCTTATAATACTCGAACTGAGCTTAGGTAGTCACGCTACTACCCTAGTCGACGCCGGACTGATTTGCTCTTGCTGCAACAAACACATTTTTCTGTTAACCCGCGAGACGAGCTGTTATTGGTTCTCTGGCATGACGTACAACGTTCGACGAACCAAATCTGACGTTCATTGTGACGTCACAAGATGACAACGATCTTGTGACGAGGGAGTGGGGCACCGTGGTGCGCGATAAATTGGGAATCACAAACCTTACTCTCCTCAAACGTCTGATTAGGTGCCTAAAATAGACATTTAAAATACTGAAATGAATATTTACGAGAGAAATAAGAATCGAATATTATTTCTTGAAGCTGTAAGATTAGAGAGTTAGAGAAATTAAATTATATTTGAAAGAATATACAGGGACAACGAATCCTAATTTTAGTTTTTCTCTTTACCTGACAGTTTCAAATTCTAAGATAATAAAAAGTTTAAAAAAATACAATCTCTAATTTTTTTATTAACTTTCTGTATTACATAAAATAGATGAGAGAATATTTTAAATTAAAATAGGAAACTACAACCTACTACTCTGCTTGGTTTATTTGAAATTATATTATTATAATTAATTTTTATATTATCATCATCAACCGCGTTATCATTATACAAAATACATTGTAATTATTTTTTTATGAAATGCTTTAACTATCATTATCACGAACTATTAAGGTTTAGGTCTAGAGACCTATTCCTTTGATCCAGTATTCCCTTAATCACTGCTGAGGTGTTCCTGGTCTTCCATCTTTTCCTTCGCCTGTCTAGTTCTCTTTTTCTTACGGTCTCTCCATCAGAGTCTGTTTTGAGAATCAGTCTGGTTTCATTCTTCTAATATGATCTTGCTATTTCATTTGGTATCTTTTTCCTTGTTTTACAATGATTTTAATTTTCAGATTTTCCTTATGTCCTTATTTCTCTTCTTTCTCTTCTTCACACTCCTATTTGTAATCTTAGGAATCTCACTAAGCTGCTTCTAATCTACTTCTGTCTTTTTGTTTTAATATTCACATTTTGCCTCCTGTATAATAGGATTGATTTGGCTGACATGTTATGGAGTCTAATTTTTGTTTCTTTGGTCATGTTTCTAAATTTACTTTATAATGTTTCAATGATTCTATTATATCCTGCCAATTTTTACCTATGGCTTTTGCCGAGCTATCTTCTTTCCTAGGTTAGTGAAGATTGTCCTTTAATTTTAATGGGAAATATTTTGGAGAGTATTTTGATTGATTGACACTTTTCATCCTGAATAGGAAATAACAAATAAGTTGTAAATAGTGATGGCATTTTTGAATATGGAAATGATCTTGAAGTTAATGACCATTATGGCAGTGATTACTCAAACTTAAGAAGTGTAACAGTTAAATGCAATACTCTTGAAAAAAATTAAGTTTCACCACACTATCTGGTCATGTTTTCTATAGTTTTATTCCACGTAAGGGATCCATCACATTAGGCCGAATTACAATAAGTACCATTAATAAAAAGTTTACAAAAGTAATCTAACATTTAGTTCATAATAATTATGAAGAATTTGTATTCCTTTTCTACACCATTTAATTCATGCTTTTAAAAAATTGCATCAATATACATTTTATATTGTTCATTCAATTATTGTTGTTGTTGTTATTTATTCAATTGCAGAATAGGCAGTTTATTTTGTTATTATACTCTCACCATAATCTCTCATCTCAATATAAACTACTCAAAAATAATAGAAGCAATGAGCAACATGTCAAAATGCAAAAATAAATGCTTCAGAGGTCGTTCAAGAAATACCTACAGACCATAAAGTGGATATTGCCGCTTTGTTATGAAATTATAATTGAGGGGAGTAATTGAAAAGTGCAAGTACACTAAAAAAAGGTCCCAATTGAAGACTTTTGGTAATACAAAGATGAAAAGTGAGTAGATAATCACGTTTTACCAAGAAAATATACCAAATATATTGCACAATGCAAAATGTAATATCAGGTCAATCAATGAATGAGTCAGGTAAAACCATAATGAAATTCAGTTTAAAATATAAATGCATTTTTAATATATTATCCGTGAAGTGAATAAATATGAAGGAGTTGGGGCAACATACTGACAATCGTCAGTTCTTATAAAATTGATTTAAGTAAATATCTTCACTCACATGCTCTTCTTCTTTTCTACTTCAATACTGATTTGTAAAATTTATAAATAGACAAAGTTTCAGGGTCAATTGATAGAATAGCAACTGAAGAGTATTGTCCCTTATTGAAAGACACCTCAACTATATTCTTCAAGAATACTGGATATAAAAATATTAAAGTTAATTGTCAAAATCAGTTTATTTCCATCACACAACATCTATTCCCAAGAGGATGGGAGCTTTGTTAATTCAAATTATATTCAATAGAACATACAGATTTCATCAAAACAAGTAAGCTACGGTTATTATTTTGTTTAACAAATATTGCCTAAAATTAACTTAGAACATATTTTATTTCTATTAACTTTGATATGACAGTCATAAGAAATTCACTCATATCTATGGATTAATAGATCCTAACACTTTAGCTTAAAAATAAAACATTGTCTCTTTGCATTAATATTTCTAGTTTTATTTTCAAACAAAATGAAGATAAGAAATAAGATGTCAATACCCACTACAACCAGTAAATCTCCCCATCCTATTATACAGATTATAACTGCAAGGAAAATGCAGAAGCAAATAAAACAAATGACAAAACAAGCATTAAATTTGTTATTTCTTTTATGATTACTTGTTGTGCAAACAAGCAACAACTAATTAAAGATAAGTTTGTTTATTAAATATATGCATGGTTGTGCAAATGCTGGTTTTCAATTAAAATTATTGTAAAGCATTTCTCAACAAAACATTAATGTAGTTACAACAGCACATACTTTCATGCATTATTTGTAATGGCTACACAATATTTTAATAGTACATAAATTGGGAAAAGTGTTTCCAACCAAATTTTTTTCCCTCCACACTACGATTTGCACTCTGATCCTTACAGTCAACACGCCAGTCACTTAGTCCTACAGTACCGGACTCACAGCCAAAGTTCACCATTACGCTGCTTAAAAAAATGTAACAATTTAAATATTCTTTATGGAAAAAATATCTATCATCAATATTGTAGTGTTTGCTGAGTTCATTTTTTTGTTTGTAATTTTCATAAATACAGAGTTTGCCAAAAATAAAACATGCACCACATTTTAAACGTCAATATCAAAGGAAAAAGTCTATCTTAAATATTGTAGTTTTATGAAAACACAGAAAAACTTTTGAACTTTTGAAATTTTCAGAAATTCAGAGACAACAAAAATGAGACATACACCCTTTTATAAAGCATTCTTTATTCTGTCCAAGAAAAAGTTCAATAAAAAATGTGTGTAGAATCCATTTTTGAAAAAAAATTGACATGTAAAGTACCCCAAATCAAAATATCCATTTCAAACACACAGGGCATTGCGTTCGCCCAGATCAATCTGAGAATATCACTTTTTGTGAAATGTCTGAATGGTTTAGGCATCATCATTGACCACAGAGAGACTAGTGAACGAACAAACAGACAGACAAACAAACAAACAAATACACAAACAAACAAGCAAGCAAGCAAACAAACAAACAGACCGACAAACACAGACAGACACAGACAGAGAGACAGGCAGGCAGGCAGGCAGCCAGCCAGCCAGTCAGACAGACAGGCTGACAGTCATACAAACAGGACGACTGACTGACAGGCAGACATACAAACAGGCAAACATTGTGCTGTCAATTGATTTTTTGGTATTAAAGTTCCACAAAACATAGATTTTGCCTATACAACATGTTAGAAGAAAATAATTTACCTCATATAGGAACAAGATTTACACACTTTCCAATACCATGACTCCACAAAAGAGTTGTCTGTCAAAAGATTGCTGATTTCTGTCACAGTATTACAATACTTTTCTCAATTACATTAGCATGTAGTAAGGTGAGAAATTATAAATTTAAAAATATCCAATAATTAAAAACATTAAAAGAATGAAAACCTTAAGAAAGGGGTTGGTGGCACGAAAGAACATTACCTAATAACTCTGAAAGTTTGTGATCCTAATTTTTTAACTGAAATAAAATGAGAAGGGATAACAAAAAATTCCAATTTGTGAAAATAACAAACCCCCTAACTTTCACTCATTGTCTCATTAGCAATACATTTCCAACATGTTTAGATCAAATATATAATTTTATTGTATATTTTGACCTGATGCTATTCAGTATATTTGTTACCAATGCCTTCTTCACAGTTCTCAATAATACAGTTTGAATTAAGAAACTGGAATAAATCATTTTCCAAATTAATTATTTTTATATTTGCTATTTTACTAATGGTAAATCAAGCGTACTCACCCCACCAAGTAGTAACCATATATTTTTCAACATTTGTTTATTATGTAGCTTTTGTATTACAATAATGTTTTACTCAAAATTTTTGCTACTTTATTATTATGCTTTGTTATTATTATTTTATACTTTTGGGTATAACTACACTTATGTCAAAAATGTTTGAAAGAAAACTTTCAGGTTTGAAAAAACAATTAATGTCAGGGTATACACAATTTAGTATGATCCAGTAATACTACTTGAGTATACTGATGGAAGCTTTACTCATAGGATGTGTCAAACAGACATCTCAATCAATTTTTCAGTATCAAGGACCCACAAAAATGTATTCTAGCTACTCCTCATTTGAGTCTTTTTTTCTACATTTAGCATCTGGATTTATCCACTTTTTGATACTAAGACCCGGCAATAAGAGAGTTTATACCGAAAAATAGCCATTTTTTTTTGCACACTATTATATATCTATCTCTTCTTATAAATTAATTCGTGAGGCAATAAAGTAAAAATAGGTTCTAAAAGTATTAGTAGACTTTCCTTCCTTTCTTTGCAGCTGATGTCATGTAGCATCAGGGACGTGAGCAATCATCGCCTAAAACGACCAGCGAGGCCATTTCGCTATCACCTCATTTTCTAGAATTTTAGTTATTACAAATTTATTATCAGCAATCCAATTCTTAGGAACGGATTTAGTACATTGAGTATAATGAGTGTTTGCAGTAGACAAAGCTACCTTAATCCAATTTTTCACATTCAATTTCATGATCTCGTTTGATATGGCAGAATTCTTAATAAACCATTTATTATTCCTTCATAAAACAGTTTCTAATAATTCAATAGGTATTAATAGAAATGTAGATAAAATTCCGTACACCCCATATATAACATTCAAGGATGTAACAAGATTCATCACAATATTATTCTTGTTAACTTTTTATTAGAAACCCATATTTACTTGGAGATCCTGACAACTTTACATTCGCAAAACCATTAGTTATTACAGACCATATTCTACTAGAATGATATTTCTGATTTGCCTATACCATCCTTTGATCAATTTCCGATAAACTAGGAGGATTACTAGATAGCATAAATTGACATTTTACTTACTATACCATTTGCATCCAATAATGAATTCCGAAGAATACATTTTTATCCCATTAATCAAATATTATTCTCCTTGCATGTCTATTGTAACTTTATTAACTTGAATAGGCACTCGCTCAGTTGAAGAGCCTTGTATCCTAATAGTCACTTCCTATACTTTTTAATCAATCCCACAATCTCAAAATTATGAGCTCAACCAATAAATTAAGTTAATAAGCTAAACATATTTCATTTGAAGACAAAAGATGGATTCTTATCATTCTATCAACTTATTTACTAAAATATCTCAGTAAATTTACACTATATTCTGCTACAGATAAATTTTAAAATTAAATTTAAAATAGAGATATAATGAAATTACGAATTGCAATAAAGAGTATTTATAACAAATTCAAAGGAGCTGAAATATGCATTTTCTAAACTATTTAAATTGCCAGGGAAAGGTCTCTGAGTTGAAAAGCAAAATGTTTAATTAAAAAAATTTACAATATTATGTGGTTAATTTTTTTCTCTAGCAAAAAAGATCTGATTTTTGTGTGCCCACTCATTATCCCTTTGTAAACTGATTCTACCACCTTACATTCTGAACAATGTAGTCTTCAGAAATACCTTACCTCCTCAATTGGAAAATGCTAGCCAAAAAAATAATGTTTCTAATACTACAATTATTTGCTTTCAAATGGAATTGAATTGTCCTAGAAAATGTGAATGAGAATATTACGAAAGGGCACTTATATACCATTCAATTGAAGAAATGACCGACATTGTACGTATCTGCTAATGGCAGCGCAAGACCAACAGATTTCTGAACCACTGCCAAATAAGCTATTAATAGTAATAATAATAATAATAATAATAATAATAATAATAATAATAATAATAATAATAATAATAGTGATGATGATGACAATGATGATGATAATGATAATGGTAATGATAATGACAATGACAATGACAACGACAACGACAAAGACAACGACAATGACAACGACAATGTCGACGACAATGACGACGACAATGTCAACGACAATGACGACGACAATGACGACAACAACAACAATAACAATAGAAATAGTAATTATTATTATTATTATTATTATTATTATTATTATTATTATTATTATTATTATTATTATTATTGTTGTTGTTGTTGTTGTTGTTGTTGTTATTATTATTTATTATTATTATTATTATTATTATTATTATTATTATTATTGAGTCACATATACAATTAAAATCGGTAATGATGTCTTGATGTCTTGGGTGGAGAGAGCGAAGTTACATTACTGTTCAGGAGCAAAACTAGGGGCCATCTAAACATTTGCTCAAGGGACCAGGGAAACTGAACAAAACCTGATCGAGATGGGGTCATTGGCTTACGTATTATACTACAATACTTGCTACAGATAGATTAGGATATTATACAAAGGATAATTATTTTTGGTAGCAGATAAATTAACATTTCAAGATGTTATTGTCATTTTAATGCTACTACTTATAATATTAATAATAATGATATTTAAACAATACATATCAATTCTGTTAGCAACTACATAAGATTGAACAATATTAGTACATTCTATATTTAAAACTTGAAATGGTGAGGAGGAGGAGGAGGAGGAGGAGGCAAGTTTTGACCAGTTTTTTTCTTTTTTTTTCTCCTTTCAATTTGTACATGTAGTCCTGCTGCAGCACCTAATGCGCCAAGCGAATCCAGAGAGACACAGATTTTTTTGTTTTTTGTTAGGCATTTTCCTTTTATTTCACAGGATGCGATAAGCCAATTCTTTTTTCTTTACCTCAGGTCAAAACAGTTAACACGAAACTGAAAGTCCAATGGGATAAGAAATTGTTATTTACATTTTTTAAGGGAAATATTGTTGTGATTTGAACTTTTTTGAGGAAGTGTAGTTTCAGAGTGGGGAACATGTAGGTTACCTTCTTGACGAGTGTTGTAGTTGTGTACATCGGAGTTGAAAGTAAAAGTGTCTCTGTTTTCCATGTGAATTTTTTTGTGAAGACCACTATTTCAAATACATACATGCATGGTAGAGGAAGAATTCTTAGTTTGTTGAACAAGGGTTTGCAAGACTCCAGCTTATGAGTGCTGGTCATTGTTTGTAATATTCTTTTTTGGACAATAAATGTACAAGTGCTTTCAGGAGCATTTCCCCAGAATATTATTCCATATTTTATGATGAGTGCACATTTGCAAAATACTTTGCTTAAAGTGTCTCAATGTTGGAGCTTGACCTGAGGGTGTATAGGGCATAGCAAGATTTGGTGAGCTTCTTGTTAAGATTTGAGATGTAAGCATTCCGTTTTAGGTTTTCTTGAATTGTTGGACCGAGGAAGGTAGTTTCATGAGATATCATTACAGGGTTATTATTTATGGGCCAATGCTGTGAGAGTTTTTCTTTAGATCGGGGATTCATGAAAATTAGAGAGACGGTCTTGCTGGTGTTTAATGATGAGTTTGTTGTCTTGAAACCATTTTACTAGTGCTTGCAAAGTTTTGTGAGTTTCTTTTTCTAATGATTGTCGTGTTTTTACTTTGATGATTATGTTTGTGTCATCTGCAAACCAAATTATTTTGTTATTCCTGAAAGCCAAAGGCATGTCATTTATGTATATAAGGAATAGTATTGGCCCAAGAATGGATCCTTACCAGACTCCACAATTTATCATTTGAGGGCAGGAGTAGTATGAACAGATTTAGTTTTCTTTAGTGTGCTGGAGGACAACTATTTGACTACGGTTTGATAAATATGATTGGATCCATTGGCCTGCAATACCTTGAATCCCTAGCATTTCTAGTTTCCTTAAAAGTATGTCATGGTTAATAATGCCAAAGGCTTTTGACAAATCTACGAAAAGGTCAATGGAATTTCCTTCTGATTTAGGGCAACAAGTATGTCATTTAAAAGAGAAGATGGCTGTATCTGTGGATCTATTACTCCAGAATCCATGTTGTGCATTTGTAAGGACATTATTTGCATTGAGAATCTGAGTCTATCATTGAAAAGCTATTCCAGAATTTTTGAAAATCCTGATAACTGGGAAATAGGTTTGTAGTTCATTGGATCATAACTATCGCTCTTTTTAAATTTTGGTTTAATTTTTGTTCTTTTGAATATATCTGGGAATATGTCTGATTTTAGAGAGTAATTGCAGATGTGAGAGAGAGGTTGTATTATACATGGAGCACTGTATTTAATAAGAAAATCTGGAATGTTGTCCATGCCTGCTGAGAATTTATTCTCGATTTGTCCAATGATTTTAAAAATTTTAGAGGGTGTGGTTTCATAGAAAAATATGAAATTTACAATTTGTATAACATTAGTGTCTGGTTGGTGTGTTTTATTGTTTACAGTGTTGAGAGATTAACTTATTACTAATTTGTGAAAAGTGTTCATTGAATATATCAGCTATTTCTTAGGGGTCTTGTACACTTTTTTGTTGTGGAGCTCTATATTTTTTCTGTTATTTTTAGTTGGTGCTGGAGTCTTTTTAATAATCTCCCACATAGCTTTTGTTTTATTATGTGCATTTGCATTGTACTTATCATTTGTCATAATTTTTGCTTGTTTGATTACTTTTTTTAGTATCGATTATATGTTTTGTAATATGAAATTAAGTTTGAGTTACATTTTTTATTAGTTAGTATTTTATACATGTTGCATTTTCTTTCACATGACACTTTGATTGTAATCTAAGTAATCTATCTTTGTAATCTACGATTTAGTTTTCTTATTTTGGATATTTTTGAGTTTTTGAGGAAAAATGGCATTGAAATGTTGTAAGTATATATTTATGAATGAATTTAACTTATCATTTGTATCAGTTGCCTTATTACCTTCATTCCAGTTTTCGAATCTGAGTAAGTTTTGAAATTTTATGTTTCCTTGGGAATAGTTACGGATTTCTTTGTAAGTTGTCTGTTCCGAAGTTTTCGTTTCTGTTTGAAGTGTTAGAATCTGGGCAGTGTGGTCATTGAAACCTGTATTAAATGTAGCAACAGAAACACAATGGTTATTTGCATCTATTATTATTTGATCTATAGCAGTGGTACTATTTTTGGATATTCAGGTTGGTGTATTTATGGTTGTTTGTAAGTTGTATGATTTTAGTAGGTTTTTAAATAGATTTTCATTACTGGATTGTGTGAGGCAATTCATATTGAAGTCAGTGCAAAGAATAATTTTATACTGTCTGCGTTTTTAAAGTTTTGTTAGAATAACTTCCAGATTTTTTAAAAAGATTTTCAAATTCCCAGCCATATGTGCATAAGACCCATGTTTTTATGGTAGTTAAGTCAGTGATGGATCTTTCAAAGTCTTTCTCTTTTACAAGATGAGTATGACTGGTGTAGGTTACAAAACTAATAGTATCTTTAATAAAAATGCTTGTCCCACCACATGCATGATGAGCATTGTTAATATTTCGACATGAGCTGCTGGCTAGAGAGAAACCTGGTACATATGTGTTTTCTAATTGTTCTTTAGTTAGCCAGCGTTCTGTGAAGCACAATATCAAAATGTGGTTGAATTTCTCCTCAAGTAATATTTCTATATCAGTGAGTTTCAGTGACTGTACATATTGGTGAAGAATGTGAAAATAGTTCATATTTTTTTGTATTATTAAGATAAATTGTTTGCTAAATTGTTAAGTTATTAAGGTAATACAATTATTTTTTTCCTCAAAACGTCTCAAATTGTATCTATATTTTTTCTGTGATAGAGCAAAGAACGCTTAACAAATTGCACAGGTCTCACTTTCTTATACTTGCAGACTAAATGTTTTTGTAGACACATTCGCTTCATACTAGCAATTTGGGAAATAATCAAGTCCTTGACACAATGCGTGATGAAAGTTCCATTTTGTAAGATAAATCACTGGCTATACGCAAAATAGCGTTCGACTTTGTACAAACATTTTTTTTTTGTAATTAGTATATTATACAAAAACCAAATACATTTTTAATTATAAATAATTTATTAGTGCGCATACTAACGCCCCAATCTAATACTATATGACACAGAGAACGAGAAATAATATTTTGTCTGTTGTATTGACAATATATTGTTTTATAATGTCGTTTATATATTGAAATCTATTCTAAATATTACAAAACGACACAACATAACACGGCGCCTAAATCAAATGAAACGAAAAAGTCGAGTTCTCATTGGCTGTTATGTGAAGAGCAATGCGAGTGCGCAACTGCTAGCCAGCGATCC
>BOPP01000482.1:0-31193 GCA_017312745.1 Gryllus bimaculatus
CGCGGCGTCACCCGGACAGCCTAGTAAATACAGAAAACCCTATTTCCCTTTTCCCTGATTTGTCCCTTGCTTAGACTCGGATACTTTGTAAAAAAAAATTCATCTGCGGCCCTCTTGGTACCGTAGAGAGAATCTTGATTTTCTTTCATATTTTCTGTACTTCTCCCGCGCTTTCCGTAAGCTTTTCTGACTTTTGATTTCAGTTTCCTTATCTTTTCATTATAGTACTCGGGATCTGGGGTCCCCTCGCCCGCCCAGGGAGGAGTATTTAAGTCTCTCCCGATTTTCAACGTTTATTCTTATCGCTCTCCATACGCGTCACCTCACTAAGTTATTGAAGCATTTCTAGATTCTCATTTGGAGACGCACCTATCATATCCAATGATTTATTAGAGCATTTGATTTCGACGCATCACATCTCGAATTCCGCATCTTTCCAGACCTCTTCTGCATGCAAACTAGCTTTAACGCAATGAAACGTCCCACCCCCGCGTCCATCTCTGTCTCTCCTAAATATAACATGATCATCGCGAAATATGTATTAGAAATGTCAGGTTTAACCTATGACTCCTATTACATTAGGGCAACACTGATCTATCAAATTCCAAAATTGTTCGTATTTATTGATTAAGATTCTACAACTTACCTGCAACACGAACTGTATTTGTATTTCAGGACCATATATACATATTATGCGCTCACGATCAATTACAAAAGAACGTATTAACGTTTTGATAGCGGACAGAAAAAATGGAGAATAAAAACTAGCGAATCAAAGTTACAAGCAAAGATTTTCATCTTCGAAACTCAAAATTTCCTTTACTCATCCAAAACACGTCCATACCATGACTACGACACACCACTTCCGTCCCTGAAAATTACATTAGACGCAAAATTAACCTGGGTAGAACACTTCACCGGCACAGAGTAAAGAAACATTCACAAAAATCTAAAAGCCCCACCGCATACTAAAAATGAATCTTCACTTAGCATCGAATGTGTCAAAATCATTTAGAAATCATTCATTAGATCTTTACCAAGCTACGTGAGCTCCGTTTTGATACAGGCCGTCTACATCTACATAAATTAACAACAAATTATGCAAATAAATGCCTCCAAAAGTTCAACAATGTGTCATGTTTTAAAAGCAATCGACAACTACTCAGAGAGCTAATAACAAACCCTTCTAGACTACATTTCTAAAAATTTCAAAAAGTTTCAGGCCCAGAAATACCTTCTGCTGAAACTTAAAATCGTAGTAAAACTTACCGACAACCACAAAGAATTTACCCTATGACAAATTCAAGATCCCACTAAGTAAAAAGATACACTTCTCACGTACCCAAAACGCTATAGACGTAGAGAAGACTATTTTTACTATTTCCATCACATGATTTTTAGAATTGGGGAACCCTATTATAGACACTCTGACTTACGTAAAGATACAAAAATGCATGAAAACAGAGCAAATCTCAAAGAGAAATAATTTTTCGTCATTAGTAATTAAAATTATGCAAATTTATATTCTAACTTTAAATTTTATTTCACCACTATCGAGTATCTGCTGATACAAATGGAATGAATGCAAAATCTTTGCCACTTTGGTAGCAGATGACAGTGGATTTCGTCCATGTCGTGTCTCTAAGAAAACCGAATGTGGACTCCTTTCGAACTTAAGAGCATCCACGAAAACGGGACTGTTTGGTCCTTTGCATTGTGAAATGGCCTGCACTGAGTAGCGGCGCATCGAATACGAAACAGAGAACTCCGTCCTCGAAAGGGTCGAGGAGGCCCTTCCCCAAGGCAGGAATGGATTTTCTCGCAAGCGTACAACGCCTGCCGGCACCAACAACGGCAACATGACGCTCGTGTTAACTGCCAAGGTCATTATTCTGAGGGTGTAGATCCCTTTTTTAAGTCTCGGGAGGAGGCGGTGTCTTAACCCGCCCCAGCCGGGACACGCTCTCAGCTCCCGGCACCGTGCGGGCAAAGCAGAGGGCAGCCACTTGGTGTCGCAGTAGGCGGGAAGATAGGCCACGGACGGACGAGGTATGGTCAGGAAAAGCAGGGTCAACTAGCGATCAGACAGCCGACCGCTGCCACAGTCGGACTCGAAACTAGAGGCGCGAGCGCCGACGAATCCTGCGCTCTGATTGGACATGAAAGGCGCCATTCACTGGGCGACAGCGGACTATTCCAACTAGGAGACGACTAAATCACTTGACTGCCCTTAATTGTGTGAGCAAGCAAACAGCTAGAGCCTCGCTATTTTAAGAGATTTTGTAACAAACAACACTGGGTTCAAATTTCTCGTTGCGAATATGAAGTGTTTATTATCAATGGAGCAAGCGTACGTGAATGTAACGACAGCTATGACACTGAGGTGAAATTCTCACATATAAAGGTGCGTTCGCCTTCCATAAATTTCCATTATTAATCAAACATATTTAAAGTGATGTTTAGTGTACGAGGCTATTAATCCAGCTCAAAGTTATTTAATGTAAATTAATTGTAAAAGCACTAAAACTGTGCTTCTGTGTATGTTAACTGCGTTGAACGCAAAGTAAATTAATTTGATAAAACGTTCTGATTAAACCCTACGTGGTAGTGAGATGTTTCGACTTCTGACGTTTGCTAATTGCCCCGCCCTTCAAATTCAGTCAGCCTTCATTCTGCTCGGGTATATTTGTCGAATGTTCATTCCCGCTTGAGATATGGCATAATATTCTGGGTCAATACGTCTTATAGCCCCGAGACTTCTAGATTACAAGACAGAATTGTACGAATAAAAAGCAAATCCCACCCACGTGATTCTTGTAAGCCTCTCTTTATTAATCTAGGTGTCTTACCATTACCTTGTCTCTTAATATATGAATCAGTGGTTTTTGTCAAAAAGACTTACTTAAGGGCGGGAATATATTTTAAACGCCGTTGTCAATAACTACTACACTCGACATAGTAATCATATTCATCAGTTGACAGTGTCAACAGCTCACTACATAAAATTCACGTACAATACATGTACATTATTTTTACAACACCTTGTCAGATGACATCGATACAAATGTTAACGTCCCAAGTAAAATATTTTCTGCTGCACAACTGTTTCTATACAATTAGATACTATACCGAGCATCCAAAAGGAAAGTAATATTAATTTTAACAATGACATTTAATGTATTATTTACCATTTGGATTGTATCATTCTAAAGAACATGTGAAAAGTATTGTACTTCAGCTTCTACGTCAATGACCCCCATATCTATCAGGTTTTTCATCCAATTTCCCTAATCCTTGTACAAATGTTGAGATGGCCCCTTGTTTTGCTTCTGGACATCAATGTAACTTCAAATTAACTTCTCCCCATAGCACGTTACACACATTTTTAACTGTTTTTGACGTAAATAAAAAACATGTAATAAAGCCCGCGCCAGCCCTTGGACTTGAGAAGCCGCCCCTCGTCTGGTGTTGCGATGGTGTAACAGTTAGCGTACCGGACTATTGTATCCAAGTTGGCATCTTCAAACCCGATCAAAGCGGTGGATTTTTTTAAAAAATCGAAAAAATCCTTCGGAGAGGTCGTAAAGCCGGCTGTCCCATGTTAGTAGATTTACTTGAATGTAAAAGATCCTCAAGCCTCAATGACGCCTCTGAGCTAAATTGAAATCGCCTGTTTCTCGCCCAAGAAATACCTCCTTTCTGTGCTAGTTGGTGAAAGGAGCGTAGCTAAATTTGCGTGGTCAGACCACATGGCCTGAGTCTCGCCACGTAAAATGAGGCATTAATTCAATTCAATTTCTCTAGCGGCATCACCTGGCGTTCGCGATTTGAGCGCAAATCCAGCCGAGCATACCCAAAATGTATCACAGAATTATAAGACTGGAACGATAGTGGACAAAGAAGGGGATTGCGTTGTTACAAAGTCATTAAATGTCCATGTAATAAAATAGTTCTAAGTTGAATAAATGTGTGCACGCCATTCTGACAGACAACATTTAAACAATCAATTGGAAGTGTTTTTTTCCAGAGCAGGCGCGACATCCCGACCCAGAGCGACTCGCCCCTTGAGATCTCTAGAGTGGCGCAGGAGGCAGGTCGGTATCACGCGTTGCTGCCCACATTTAAATAAAGTTAGCGTGAGCATCCTGCTCTCTGTCGAACAGTCACGTGTCTCGCCGCGTTGAGGGACCTCGCTAGGTTCGGTCCGCACAAGTCACCGGCGTATTCCGGCGGGCTGGTTCGTCACAGTACATTGTGTAAAAAAATTCCGGCGACATCTCTCCAGCTCTACTCCTATCACGATCAGCGAAAGGAGAGGTCAACAAAACATGCGCGTGGCGAAGCTCCTTCATTTGCTAATAGACCTCTTTGTTTTAATGATGTTTCTGACATCTACAAATAGGACCTGTTTGCTCTTATGTAGAATCAGGGGCATGTCATTGTTAGAGACCGTAAAAATGTATAGTATGTAACTTCAAAATATGTACATAAATAAGGAAGGAGTAAGCGAGTACAAAAGACAATCGGCAAAAGACTAAGAATATGTAATAAATACGTAAAATGGTATATAATATGTAATATACTAACACACTAATTATTAGGGAGCGGATTTTAATGATTTTCTTTACCATTTAGAACAATGCCGTTTAATATTTTTTTTTTAATTTTGTCGCGTCAATATAGACGCAACGCGTCTCCTATCCCCTTAAGAAGCGTTGAACGCACCGTGGAGTAATCCTCAGGGGCCGCTGGGCAGTCAAGTGAGGGAATCGCCGATAGACGGCGTCTTCGCCCTCGCGTCTCGCCCGCGCCCGGCGTCATCGACCAGAATACGGATAAGATTTAAGACGCTTCTCAGGGGGTTGGACTAGCCCCTGTGAATCACGCAAACTCGTTTTGTCATAACAATTTCACATGAAATTCTATGAGGAACACCTTATGGCGAGTGGCGGGCGACTTCACCAGAGAGCACTATTTCATGTTATGATAAAATGAAATGCCCCAATTTTATATGCCCTTTTTTTTCATTTACGTCGATTTCGACTAATAAATCATTGTTTTACCTTTTACGTTGTGTTTAATGCATTTGTTGCGTATTTAATCGATTTTAATATCATTGAAATGATACTTCCTTTATTAATATTATGCTTTAACAATATTTATGAGATGCAGCAAACGTTCACCAGAGAATTCCTGAGTAGCGAATTCGATTTCATCGCTCATGTATTGTAATGTCGGCCGTTATGCTGTGCAATCCGAGGTTCCTGTGACGCTTGTCGGCGCCATTAGTAGGTCCGCCGATTTAGCGATAAAAGTAAAGAGAAGACCAAACTATAAGTTTACAAGCTGAGTTCACTTGAATAAAAGGAAGAAGCCCCGAATACATCAGTAACATATCTAACAGCATGAGTTTTTCATCTATTTGTTTATTTACGTTAAAATTGTTAAAAACTGTGTGACGTGCTATGGGGAGAAGTTAATTTGAAGTTACATTTATGGCCAGAAGCAAAACAAGGAACCATCTCAGCATTTCCTCCAGGAAGTGGTTTTGATCCAATATATTTTCGTCATTTTTCTTTGTTTTTAGTTAATTTTAAAACATTTTATGGGCATTTTATTGATTATTTTGTAATGTTGTAGGTCATCAAAATCTCTCCCTATTAATTATAAAGCTAACATTTTCAAAACCCGAAATTACATTTATAAAATATTCCTTAACAAATGTTAGAAACAATACAAACGTTTTAAAAATGATTTTGAGAGCACAAATTCATGCACTCTTTACACCATACAACTTTCCTGCCAATAGCAGAAGTTTCATCTATTGTTATTCAGGATCTTAGTTTAGGATCCAGACTAGACGCAATAGAAGCCTTCGTACAATCTGGCGGTATCTTCAAACAATAAAGAAGTTGTTTCTCGATATCTTACATATTTACGTAATTTAAGATTGAAATCATCCTTGTCTGCTTTGTCGACACAGAAAAAAGTTAAAAGAAGCTAGAGGCACAGGTAATTTATCAAAATAGCCTCTTTTAGTAAAAATACAAAAATAGGCATTAATGGTGAAATAGGCTCTTTTAGGCACTATAAAATTGACATATTTTAGTTAAAATATTCTTAAAGGCATATATAAAAATTCATATAGTACAAATGTACCCAAGAAAAGAAATAGGTATTTACCTACATATCCACCGTCTAGTAATGACAATTCTTAACTCAAGAAAATGTAAATATTGATTTTGATTAAGCAATAAACTAGCAACTGGCAATTAACGTACCGACCTCATCCTTAAAGTCTAATTTAGAGGACATAACTAATTTTGAATACTTGTTTATTGAATGTTAAAAAAGGGGATACAATTTTATATTAAATGATTAATATTATTATTGATAATCGTTCTATACTTACATATTCGACTGTTTATATTTCAATGTGGGTGGGTAGGTGTGTGCGCGTGCGTGTGTGTATATATATACACACACACCTTGTATGTATGTGTGTGTGTGTATATATATATATATATATATATATATATATATATATATATATATATATACATATACACACACATATACCTTGATCCTATTAGGGCTTCAATATTCCGTATTCTTCTTGGAAATTCCCACCTATTTTCGTCGAACAAATCTGTTTACATCCCCGTGTGCCGATTGGTTATTAAAGAATTGCCAACATATTTCGATTCTGTTGGTGGCCTTAATTCAGGAATCATATGCATGTTGACTGTAGAGCTTCATCAAAATTTCTTATTCAGGAAAACCACTCCTACTTGTTTTGGTTTAACATTTCCTTTACATTCTCGCGTGGTGGCATGTTATTAATGAATTGCCAACATAAGCTTTGTGAATAGTATTTGTGAACGTTGGTACGATAAGCCCGCGAAAAGTCCTAACCCAGTCCTGCCCGCGAAAAACACACTAACAGTTCGGAGTAATATTACAACAAACGTGTTCCGAAGTATTCTGTGTAGTCCCGTGTCCATCGTGTTGATTGTGTTAAAGTAGTTGAAGTAACGTGTGTATACTAATAAGTGGCACATATTATTATCGGGTAGTACTTACGTACCCCTCAAGATGACATCCCGTTCTTCTCTTGGAGAGGAACTTGTTGAAAATTTCCAACTTTTGTTGCAGTTTTATCCAAATGACGATTGTGCGTCTGTTGTTAAAGAGGTAACGACTTTATGGTCTTGATGAAACTAATTTGGTAATGTAACATAATTATGGCACCTGTTGCGAACTCTGTCGTTTCTTACTTTTTATATTCCAGAATATGCTGTCCTTACCAGATAAGCGAACATTTCAGAATGTAATGAAGTTCGTTTTTGATATCCTCAAACCAAGTTGGCGTTCTGAGATTTCAAGTCGCTTTATTACACCACAGGATGAAAGACAGTTTAATAACATGCTTTGTGATCATTTCAAAGCTCTGCGCAAGGTAATAAGTAAGCCATATGGATTGAGTAAGTAGCAGAAAACTTGGGCTTACAATAATTTTGGTTGTAGGAATTCCCAGAAGTTGGCCTTCCGCTATTGACCCCATCTAGTTTGATTTGTTTTCATGGTCAGAGATGCAGAGAGCATTTGTTAAAGATAACAACATGTCTCATGCTTTTTATCATGAGAAAAGAGAAATATCGTAAGTTGGTTATGACTTTTCCTTGTAAGTTTCACTATTAGTATTTTTAAACTTGGGAATGGTAATTATTTCCTGTCTAAATTTACAGAGCCAGATGAAGAGATAGACAAAGATATATTGCAAGAATTCAAAGACCTTACCAAGGAGTGTGATAATCTGAGGTAATATTCATTTGTGATAATAAAAGATCATTTTCAGATTTGTTCAAGGTTTAAATTTATTAAATAATTTTATGGATTAGATTATGAGAATTAGATGGAGAATTTTGCGTTCTTTTCCTCCAATTTGGAATTTTTAAAACTTTCCCATAACATGTTATGGATCACTGTAGAAAGTCGATTACTAAAATATTTATTTTAAACCAACCATTTCTCTTTTTTGTATTACTTTGTGTTATCTTAGAAAGTGAGTAAAAGAGTTTTTTTTATTGTATCTGTATTTCACTAACTCCACAAAAGATGTACACAATTTCTATAAAATTTTTGTTGGTATTGAATGATATCGGCATAAAGCAGAATTTTTAATATTTTATGTATATAATACTATATCATAAAAATTACTGAATATTTGTTTACTGAAATGAGAGCAAGGCAAATGATTATGAAATTGTACTTGAAACTACATTGAGTCATTTTGTATATGTGATAAAAGGTTTACCTTTTATATCTTCATCCTTATCCTGTATTTACTACATAGGGGTCATCCGCTATGTCAAGCCTCTTGAGAGGGGCTGCGGTGAAGCAGTGTTACACTGTCTTACATAGGGATAGCGGGTATACAGTCAGTTTTACTTTACAGTGATTCTTGTTTTCCAACATTTTTTGAAATAATCCCTTTTATTCGGTCGCATACTAAAAGATTTAGATATTAACAAAATTTTTTTTTTTTTATTTAAAGAAATTATCAGGAAATAGTTACAATTAATGGAAATAATTTTTTATCAACGATATATTGATTGAATCTGTTAGATAACAAAGAAAATATTGAAACTGATCTATAATATATTCTAGAATTCAATTAAGTTGACACAATAGTCTGTCGCCTATGTATGATCCATGATGGCTCTTGCACATCTTGTTAGAAATTGTCATGCATCATTCCTTCTCTCAAAAATTTTCAGTAAATTTCTTAGGTTTTGTCAGCATCACCAACTAGTTCTAACTTCTTCATAAATGTTAATTTTTAACAAAAAAAAAATTAATACAAATGGTTTTTAGTTCTATGGTAATTTATTTTTATTTACTGTAAATGAGAGGGGGGGGTGTCACAAGCTTTACGTAATTATTTGGGGGACGGGGTTCAAGCATACGTTACAGGGGGAGAGGGAGTATTCAAAATAGTCCAAATTTGCATTACGTAATTTGAGGATGGCTCTGTATATTGAGTCTCAAAGCAACACCACTGAGTTGCCAGGCTTACATGTTGGTAGCTTCTCATAGCCAATAAGGCAAATAGAGAAGGTTATCTTATTTGAGTCGAGTTTCTGGAAAACTGGTAAAAGATCAGGGAATTTCATTGCTCTGGAAAAGTCAGAGGAAAATCTGGGAATTTGTTGAAGAAGCAGAAGTCAGAAAATTTTGAGATGTTTATAAAACCAGGATATTATTACACAACACACAACACCACACACACACACACAAACAAAAAAAAACAAAAAAAAACAGCATTATTTTTTGCTCAATTTCTATTTTCATTTTGTGTAATGTATCAGAGTGTGTGTGTAATGTATCACAGTGATATCAGAGCTGGAATTTGAACCCAGAAAAACATATTTTTAGAACTGTTTGTTACTAAAGTGTCATAATATCAAAAAATGTGTAGAAAGCCCTCAATCCTAGCAGTAAACTATTACATTTTATGGTGAAAACTCCAACCCTATTGATATGTTTGGATCAATTAATTGAAACACCTGATAAATAGTTATTTTTAACATTCATTACTTAATAGTTGTTGTGAGGTCATAGCAAAAAGATCATTAGGTGATAATAATAATCAGTGTATTTTAGCTTTAAAATCCGTGTTTGAGTATCAAAACTCAAAGCTCTGTTCTGAGCAATGTAAAAAAGCCCTTTTTGTCCTATGTCTCACCTAAACAAATTTTTCTAAATGAAAGTTTATAAAGCTGAAAAAAGGAAGAAGGGGAGAAAAGAAGAAAAAATTACATTTGAAAATGATTGTCTTTGCGAAAGTACAAATGATATTCAATTGAAAAACATTACAATTGAATTGTTTGTTATTTGTGTGCAGACAACAAATTCAGCAAAAGAAAGAGGAAAATGAGCGAGCGGTTGCCCACCAGATTGAAGTTCTGCAGCTCGTTGTGTCAACGGGCTATTGGAATGAAGGCATAAAGAGAAGATTTCTTGATATAAGTGACAAAAATATAATTGCAGGTGATTTTTATCCTTTTGCTATTGATCCAATTTATATTTATCAATGTAATGCAACAATTGTTAACTATTTTGCAGTAACACAAAATGGTGAAGATCTGCTCTGGATAGTATTACTTAGATAAAAATATATTGGGAATATCAATCATCTTGAAATGCTGCATTGATGTTAGCCATTGTTCCCTTCCTTTGTTCATTTGATATAGTTTAGGAATGGTCACTTTTGTTGTTTGAACCAACAAAATTCTGTTACTACGATCAGGCCTTGGGAATTCCTGCATCTGCCACTATTATTCATGTTACCAACACTTCTCTCTGTCACCACTGTCTTGTTGCTACATTTTCCACTAGCACTCCTTGTACTGGTGCCATCCCTCTTGCTTCCCTGCCATCTCCTTCATGGTCACTACTTGCCAAGTGAGCTGTTTTCACTTGCTACACCTACTAAGCTAACACCTACACTTCTTTTGCCCCTTGAGTTTTTGGCTAGCTGTGCTTTTGCGGATGAAAGAATCAGCGAAGAAGTGGTGGTCTGTATTTCAGGGTTTAGGAAAACGTGTGTATAATACTATCGATTTATGCATATTTCTATAATAATTGAAGACGTAATGGCACTATGTATAAGATTGAATTTGAAGACAGGAACTAAAAGACTTCATAAAGGAAATGTTAAATAGGGTTTATTATTTCTATGGTGTTAATAATTAATGCAATCATGCAAACTGTATTAGAATCTTCATTTCAAAAGTTGCTGATAACTTAAATTACATATTATTTTATATAGAGTTTCATGATTTGAAGTCTTTGCCACTGTTTCGTTTGTATATATTTCCTTTCTTTTTGATTAAAATGTTAAGTAAAAAGAGTATTTCACACAATAATTTAATAACATATCCAATAATTCATTAAAGTTATGATCCAGTTCAAAAAATTAGTATAAGGTTTTAGTGTTCCACAACAAATAGGCTTTCAGAAATCCTTCTCTCGTGTAAAAACAGTGTTCTGTGGCACATGCCTGTATTCCACTGGGCAACTCAAGTGTGTCCAAGCTTTTATCGTAGAGTGGATTTAATGAATTTATGTAATTGAGTTAAAGCAGTTTTTGTTGTTATGATTATTGTTGCTACTGCATTTATGTGATATGATGTAACATTGTAATTATTTTTACATTATTGGTTTCAGAAATGATTAAAAAGAAGGATAATTCATTAAATGAACTGAAATACTTAAAAGAAAAACTACAACCTTATTTTGTCCATGTATATCATATTTATAACAAAGTAGACTGTGCATGTCAACCAGTATTCAATCTTCCAGATGAAAAGGTTTCCAAAATCAGCGACTTTCTTTGCGAAGTTGATAGGGTATGTTCTATGTTTGATATGATGACTGAAAAATCTTAATGATGGTATTTATAATAATATTCTTTGCAGAATCGCATATGTGTTGACATCATGCAATTGAAATTAATTTCGGCAGTGAAAATACTGAAGATAAAATATGCTAAAAGCATTGATCCAAATGTCCAATTTGATGAACATGTTCCATCTGCCCTTATTGAGAAATTGGAGGAACTCGGTGAGAAATTTAAACTTATTTATTTACATGGAAGCAGTAACAAGCTAATGTACACATATCTCATACAAAATAGTTGACATTTAATAATGCAGTACAATACTGCTTTTACATTCCTGGAATTTACGTTTTCCCACAGTTTACACTGATTTTTTCCATTCCCTTCAATTTTTCTATGTTCATAATTTAAATTATCCCCACTTTTACACGTGTGAAATCAAATTTTTCCTACCGTTTGCACATTTTGAAGCCATCACAGACCTGTGATGTGCCATTTTTTTCATGATATTTTTGCTATTTTGCAATGTTCTCTTTTGCAACAATGTTCTCGTCGGCTTCGAATTCTAGTCTTGTCTGGAGTTCATTCATGGTAAAAAGAGGTCTCTTTTTGCTCATTAATTCGCTCTGGTATAGTTATAGTGTAGTGTGCTAGTCATTATAGCATCAGACGAGTATCAAAGCTAATGTATTGGGTATTGTAGTTTTGTGCCTTTTAAGAAACTTTTAATTTTAATGGTTGTTAATTTTGCCCTGTAATGGATTTAAAAAGAAAGAGAATCAGTCCTTTTATGGGGGGGGGGGGGAGAAAGAAGAAAAAAAAATCCAAACTTCTAGAGGAAGTTGAAATCAATAAAGAAACGTGTGTTGCATTAGCTTGAAAGTTGGGGATATCTGTGTCCACTCTGAACACGACAGAATGAAACAAAGATTCAGTTGTATTAAGTGTAAATGAAAGTGGACATTGTTGCAAGAAGAGGAAGTATGCTAGCTATTCAAAGTATTTGGAGCTGCAGGAAATACTGAAGAACTGGTTCTAGACAGCATGTGCTTCGAACATCCCTGTGAGTGGCGTGTTGTTTCGTGAAAAAGGTCTGAAAGTGGCGGATAAGCTTACATTGAGAACTTCTTTTGATTTAATTTTTTTTAAAAACTATTAAATATTTTTCCCTTAAACTCAAATCGTTACGTGATTTATTTATTCGTAATTACTTCAAAAGCAGAGAAAATTTTATTAAATCATCAGTTTTTATATTTATCATTAATAGTAGTTTTATTTTTTTTTAATAGATACTGTAAATATGATGGGTCCAGTTCAATTCCCCCCTGACCACAAAATCTTCAAATCTGATTTACATAAAGCTGTGTGCTCTTCAAACACTCTTGTGTTCACATTACCAAATAAGTTTGTGGCACCATCCATTAGCAGGATTCGAAAAAGGGCTTTCTTCCTTACAGGAAATTTTACCTTTTTGTTGTTGTTGCAATAGCGCCCTCATCAAAAAACACTTATTGTTGAAAACAACTGTATTCATCAAAAAACTTATAAGAATTTTAGACAGATTTTGAAATATTAACTTCTTATTGGGGTATAATAATGGTCAGTGGGAAGGTGCTATGGAATTTTGCCAATATACACATAAAGAAAAAGGTTAAGATTATAAAAATAGTTGATTAACTACTTTTTTCATTAGTTTTACAATATTAATTTTTTTTTTAATGAGCAATAATAAAATTCCATTTTTATTAATACTCATCATCTTAAAGATTTACTTTAAGACAATTTAGCAAGCATTTTTATTAAAACCTAGAATTATGGGCCCTGTTGATGCTTCATATGTGTTTTTCTTGAAACAATCTCGTGTGTTAGGGCTATATTACTGCTAAATTAGTTCTTACCTACAGACAATTAAGTGCTGATAAAAACTAATCAATAATCTAAATCTATTTGTATATAACTCCACTACAAATTGTTCTTTGTTTCATAAGTTGTATTGTTCATTGTGTAATTGTTCATTTTATTGTATTTTATTTTCTGAAAATAGTTCAGTTATGTGAAAAAGTTCATAATTGTTCATTTTATTGCATTTTATTTTCTGAAAATAGTTCAGTTATGTGAAAAAGTTCATAAGGAAAATAATATATTCTTTACATCAACTTTGTAATTGATTTGTCTGAGTAATTTTTATTTTACAAATATTTAAAATGCTAATACATTTGCAAATAAATATTGATTTAAATAATAGATCTTTTTTAAAAAATCATTTGATTTAAATACCAGTGTTAGTACTATTAAATACTAAATTTGCACTTATAAATAATAAACAATGTGTTCTTGCAGTTTCAGCTGATGTTGATCAAAATACATCAGTTGATATAAACACATTGCTGGGATCTTCACCGCTTGTGGTAGACATGAATTCTCCAGCAGAAGATGCTTCCCTTGGTTTCACCCCTATTACACACGTCACACCAATTGGCAAGTTTTAAAATTTGTTTTCAAAGATGCCTGAGGTTAATTTCAAGTTGTCTTGAATTACTTCTGTTTATTTTTTAATCATATTTCCTTTTTCTATTTTTTTAATGTATTTTGCAGCCCGTGATTGGATGAAACTTAAGAAAAAACCTGTGAAAATGGATCTTGAGTCTTTAGCAGAATGCGTTGTGCCTGCCAAGGTTTGTGCGTCTCCAGTTCGTATTATCCCAACCCAAATCGTGAGTGATCAGTTTGAGAAGCCTAAATCGAATGAAACTATAATGGCAGTAGTTGAAAGAATGCGTTCTCGAATGGCAGAAACGCCAAGCAAATTTGCAACACAAAGATTCAATTCATCTGACTTAAAGACTTCTTTCCCATCGCTTTGTTCAACTACTGGTGAGTATTCATTAAAAATTTACTGTGGAAACAAAAATGCAAATACATAATATTAATGTAAGTTGTAATATGTGAAATTCCTGAAATATTGGCAATTGATTCATAATTAAAATATTTTACCTTACAGAAGTTTCTAATTTTCCATTGACAACCAGTTTTCTGATATGAAAGAATATAAATATAAATTTGATTGTGAAGGAAATAAATATTTTTCAGTATTTTAAGAAACCATTAAGAGATTTTAAATTACAGTTTTCTCAGAGATTTTACAGAAATTTTAAATTACAGTATACTCCACTTTTTTTGTCTCTAATATGACAGAAGTGCACACAATTCCCCTTCTGGCATATCCAGACTTCTTCCTCTCTCTCTTTTTTCTTCTTTTTTCCCTCCCCTCTTCTTTCTCTCTCTCTCTCTCCTCTTCTTTCTCTCCCCCCCCCTTCTCTCTCTCTCCCTCCCCTCTTCTTTCTCTCTGTCGTTTTTCTTTTTCTCTGTCTAACTCTTTACCTGAGTATACTAATCAGTTTAATGTTTGACTGTTTGAGAACATACTCCATAAATTGCTTTCTGATCTGCAAGTTTCCTAAACCTATATTTTTGTGCCTTATTTATGCTGCAATTTTGTGCTACATTTTTTATAAATTTTTGTTTATCTTCCATATTTGGACAGAAAAAGAGTCCATATAGTAAATAAATAAATGAAATCCATCTCCTTGCCCAATCTGTCGCATTCCTCAATTTTTCCCTTTCCTATTCTTTACTTTCTCTTTTTCGCGTGTCTTTCTTGCTCTCTCTCACATTCATCACCGTTCTCTTTGTTTCTCACACCTCTCGAACACCCCCAACTCCTCCCTCTGCCTCCCAATTCGCGCTTGAAAGAACACTCCCATCTCTTCCTCTTCATCATACTTAAATGGCTTAAAATAATTTTTTTAAATTTCATTACTCACTTTATTTCTGAGGAGAATGAAGCCTTCAAAGTTCGGACTCTTTGTCTCAAAGCCAATTGTTTATTTCCTTCATATAACTTTTCCAGCAGGTGGAGTGATGTTGGGATTTCTTTGTCAAATTATGGATATTTGATTAGGTGATTCATTGCAGGCCCTCCCTTACATTACCCAATGTCAGCCTTAAAATTTGAGAATAGTACACCAGTCTCAAAAAGTCAAGTACCAATTTTGTCTCGTACTACTGGTAGAAGACAAAGTATGGGTTTTGCAAAGCCGGCAAATTGCTTGGTTCGAAGGCAGTTGGCTTGTACACCCTTGACTAAAATAAAACCTCCTACCACTTCTGAAAAACCTAAGTCTGTAACTGGAACTAATGTAGACAAGATTTTAGATAAGGTTAGTATGAATAAGGATTTGATTATATCTGATTTTGATTTGCTGTGATACGGGCTATTTAAAATATAGAAAAGATGAAATGCAAATTAGTATTTGATTTATTGTTTGTATATACATGTGTGTGTATTGTATTAGTGATTACTTTTAAATTTTGTATAAATTCTTTTCAATTTTATTTTTAAAGCTTGTTCAGCAATTGGTGGAAGACAAAAATAACGAAAGTTTTGATTCAGACAGTCTCGCAGGTAAGGTTCACAACAATTATAGTCGGGAGCTGACTTGTTTGTGTGCGGGGAGAGGGAGTGTGTTTGACTTGTTTGTTTTACTTATTATCGTTTGCAGTTTTAACTTTTGCCTATGGTCACTTGAAGCAATATACTGGGATAGGTAATTGTTGCGGACTAGAGGGGGGGGGGCAGCTTTCAAGAACACCGAGCTTACAAATGTGACTTTTATAATATTCATCGTCTGAATGATGAGTAAAGACAAGATATTCATGCATTATCAAATTTTAAAATCGGCTTGCAAAATATCTGCCATCTAATAACTGAATATGCATGATGAAGGGCAACAGTCAATTAAACCAACAAATTTTAGCATCAATTTTACATATTTTTTCCTTTTTATTAGTGAAATCAATGATTTTTTCGTATTTGCTTGATTTGGATTCTTTTTGTCTGAAAAAAATGTTTTTGAATGCAGAAAATGCCCTGTCTCAGACACAAACCTATAGAAAATCGGAATAATAGAAGCATACTGGAACAGAATTTATTTTACTATACACTTCAAAAGCCAGAACAATTTTATTATATTGTCTTGAATATAAGGAGGAGGGGTATGGGGTGAAAGTAGACCTGTATACAGAATTAGAAATAAATATGCAAAGCAAATACCTGAAACAAGTTACATGCTATAATGCAAGTAATAAATATACAAAAAAGCTAATTGCTAAAAGAGTATGAAACACTTGCTACAGCTTCACAGCAAGTAAAAGAGAGTTATGCATAGAAGTTGTAAGTGCAGTAGTTCAGATAGTAAAAGTTATTTGAGGGATAATCTCTTAATATAATTGACTCTAGTGGAGGAGTCAGACGAAGGTATACCTCAACGACCCATCAGGCCACTCCAGCATATTCCCATTCCTTTACCCTTCCCACCTGCTCCTAAATTCATCCCTCCCTTCTCTTGGGGGAAAGATGGGCAGGACTCTGTTGGTGGGAGGGAAGCCAGCCTGTCTACGGGCAGGTAACCCCAAAGAAGAAATCTCCGGTCCTCCAGGTTGGGGCTTGGAGCATAGGGCCAGCACCCCTACCCTGTTAAAAAATGCTGGATTGCTAAATGTCACAGAAAAAATATAACAGGAATGTTAGGAAATGACAATGCAAACTGAAAAGGTTTATTAATGGAATGTACAGCATCTTAATTTGAAAAGAGTAGAAGTATTGGAAAAAGCTTAGGAAATGGGATGTGGAAATTGCTGTCTTGTAGGGGGGGGGGGGAGAAAAGGGTTTTAAATACTATATTCATATATTTAGTGGAGTGAACAAAGAAATTAGAGCAAAGAGAGAACTCTCCATTGCCATATTAAAAAGATTATTGTTTTAAGAGCTGGATGAGTCAATGAAAATATTTTAACCCTATATTTTAATGTGAAAGGAATAGAGAAGGAATTTATAGGTATATACGCCCCAAATAGCGAAGCTTCTGAAACAGAACACAGAAACAATTTGTAAAGGCTGTATGTATGGAAAGAGGTTACAAGTACATATGTGAGAAACTCTTAATGCTATTTGAAGTAATATTTTAAAAAAGTAATGGTGTTAAATGCCTCCTTTTCAAAACACTATGGATGAAAAGTAGAAAGCAGCAAGGGTATCTTTCTGTGAAGTTTCAAACTTTTTCGGTAACAAGGATCCCAGTTGTTGAAACTTTGTGGCTAATATGCTTGAAGCATACAAGCACATACTTTGTTGTAACTTGAAAATTCAATTCCTGATTCCTCACCTAGATTATTTCCCTGAAAATATAAGAATTTTGAGCGAATAACAAGGCAAATGATTTTGCAAGAAAGTGCTGGAGTTTGAAAGAAGGTACCAGGGAAGTTAGAGCATCAGTGTGCTGCAGATTTTATTTATATATCTGTGTGCGTGTGCATGTGTGTATATTTTTAGTTTGTTTATGGTCTCTTTTCAACAACTGGGTCATAAGTGACCAGAGAATCAATTTATAATTTACATTTATAATAAGCATATAAATGGTCAAAATGTATTAATATTCTGGGTACTTACATAATTGGGATGAATACACATTTATTTACATTACACGAGTTTTTGATATTAACAATATGTTTGAAGGATTATTGTATATGAGATATAGGTAAAGGAGGGTCTTTATATTAAGGTATCAATTTTTGATGTTTTTAAACGTTGTAAGACTTTTATACATTATTCTGGGGAGGAGACAGAATTATATAGTGTCTT
This sequence comes from Gryllus bimaculatus, assembly GCA_017312745.1. Taxonomy (NCBI): domain Eukaryota; kingdom Metazoa; phylum Arthropoda; class Insecta; order Orthoptera; family Gryllidae; genus Gryllus; species Gryllus bimaculatus. The sequence continues at coordinate 18,105 of BOPP01000482.1, forward strand.
TTAAATTAAAATGGGATGTAGATACTAGGGATCCACATTTAGGACAGGGTAATGGGTCAGCTTTTGCTATTAGGTGAATGTGTGAGAGATTAAAGTGGCCAATACGTAGCTAGTAATTTGGACTGGTTGGAATCTAGTGAGTTGGAGTTTTGGGAGGGCGGGTTCAATAACGGATTTCCTTACGAGGTGAAGTTTGGAGAAGGTAGTCAGCCATTTTTCATTCCACTGTTTCTTAACCAGATTTTTAATATGTAGTTTGATATCGGAGAGAACTCCTTCACACTCTTGTCCATTGTTGTAAAGAAGTTGCTTCATTAGCCGCTTTATTGCTGCAGATTATTGTTGGATGTTAGTTGGACTGCAGATTAGTGTTAAATTCCTTATTAAGACAAACATAAAAGAAAAAGGAATAGGAAGACTTTCTCAGATAAGAAGTGAGGGTGTAAAATGTGTAAAACTTGCCAATGACGAAGTAAACAAGATAAAATAATGCAAAAACACTAGTGGCATGTATTAATAGCCATACATGTTAATTTCAGAAAGTTAAATATGTATATATTAATGTGCATAATGTATATTATGTGTTAAAAATGTGTGTATTAAATATTGTTTATTCTTTAAAATGTACTATGAAAACATTTGTGATGAAATTCGCATGATTATATAATACACGTAACGTGTATTGTAGTAATACACACGCTAGAAAACCTTAACTGATTGAAGTAAACAGAACAAAAATTTGGATTCAGCACATTATATAAAATCACATTATTTACTTTGGGCAACAAACAAAGAGTTTAAATTCGCAGGCTAGTGGTATTAACCCACCATTGTTTGCAATCTTAGCTCTGAAATGTTGCATCAGCTATAATAAGTGATAAAATTTCACAATTGCTTGTAAAAGATGTTACCTGAAGTTTGGAGGAAAGTGTCTGCTTTGATTTGTACATAGTAATAAAGGAAACTTAGCTCTATATTTTGGATATTCTTTCACATTTGATCAAAATGAGCGATGCTTTTTTTTAATTATTATTATTATTATTATTACTACTACTACTTAATTTGATTAATGTTTTGTTTTTGTGTCTTCAGATGACTTGGACTTATCATTGAGTGGTGTAGAACGCATACAATATCCCTGTGGTGGAAATGAATTCCCAATACAGATTAATAGTAATCATAAAACGGGTCTGCCAAGTACTCAAGCAGAACATACTGTGCCCCTTCTGGAACATCCCATATTATCAGAAGTAATTGAAGATGATAGAGAACTTTCTGCTCTAATTAACAGTATATGTGAGGATGAATGTCCAAACTCTCAAGATTTGGATGAAAAAGAACAACTAGATATCTTTTTAAGTGACAAAGAAATATCAAAAATATATGATTCACAGCAGAAGTCGCAAAGAAAGCCAGAAGTTGCGAAGAAAACTGGAAGGCCATCTCTAGATTTACTGATTGAAAGATTTAATGCAATTAAAAAAGGAGAACAACAAACTTAGATGCTGGGTGAGCAATATTTGTATATACTCTTTTTATTATTATTAATTTTTTTAAATTTAACTTTATAGACATTGATCAGTCAAAGTTTAAGAGCAGGTTTTGGTTGTCACAAAACAACACCAACCTAAAAACTAGGTAGCCTGTGAAGGTTCCAACATTCGTTTCGCACTGAACAAGTTAGAGCCACCATTCGTCGTCAATTCACCCCCAAACACTAATTTTCATTCTCTGAAGGAGAGAAATGAACATCTGGAACAATCACATTTTGCCCTCACACTCCAAGGCCAACAGATGTGCCTCATCATAAAAAAATTTCAGTTTAAAATTTTTATACTTATTCTTCACACCAATAAAAGCACCCCTTCCTCTAAAACAAGAACTATCATCTACATTCCGATCATTTGTTTAAATTATATAATGACTTAAATTCAGTATTCAATAATTCCAGGACCTACCTAGTTCAGTAAAAAGAATTCTTTTAATATAAAACTAAACTTTTCTAAACATTTGAAGTTGGTACGTACGTCACTCACATTTTGACAAAAGAAAATTGAAATTGTCCCAACTTACACGTTTTTTAATTTTATCAGTAACGAAATCAATAAGTTATCACTGGCCATTAACGTACTTGATAATTTTAACTCTAATGTTTTTATTCAATATGTCAAGTTCATCCCACCTACTTTTTAGTTGATTTCACTGTAATATATTTAAGTCATAGTTAGTTTTAATTGGCTCAACACTTTTAAATCTGCTTTAATTATTGATTGTATTAAATATTGAATTTTTGTATATTCGTAATTGCTTATGTTCCTCACCTGACTTCTTTGTAAGTTTCACAGACCTTGGTCTTTTCTGTGAGTGTTTCTTTGTAGGTCATCAGTGCAGAGAACATAAGACAATGTAATTTTTGTAGGAATTCATTTTCATTTTTCATGTGTGTATCGATAGTAGTTTTATGAAAGTTATTGGAGATAGAAATCCAAGATGAATGTGTGCAACTGGAAGCAAATCAAATTTGTATGTATTTATTTTTGATAAAGATGATTCAGGTTGCTGAATAAAAATTATCTTTTCAACCTTCATGTAAATAAATGTATGGGGAAAAAATGCTTTTGCTGTTTACCAGTTTTTATATTGGAAAATGTTCCTCATTTATATTATCCCGCCCCGTCAAATATTTTCAGAGATAATAAAGATTAACGCACATCATATCACCAAAGTATCAATAAGAACCATTTCCTATTCATCGATGTCCCAATTTCTTCACAACCAATCCCTGCTGGGGCACATTAAAACCAGTGCTGTCATTAAGCTGGTTTGCACGGGCTCATGTGAACCAGTAGATAAAATTATTGTAGTTTGCAGAATCAGTAAAATTTGTGTGAAACACAGAAGCAGTTACAATTTATCACAAATTCAGTATAATTAATTATCAGTTAAAATTATTGTAACTAACATCTTGTTTGAATCAAACTTGTAATCATGAAAATTCTTACTGTTACACTTTCAAAGCATGCCTGAATCCCGTACATATACAGGTGAAAGAAATGCAAAGCTTATTATTTGGTAGTGTGTTCAATAATTTTGGGTGCTACTGATAAACATGTGAGAGTGAAAGTACAGAATTTCTTCATGAGTTTCAAAGTATGTATAAATTGTCAGATGGAGCAGTTTTCATGAACAAGTTTGTGGTCAGAAATTTCAGGCTAGGAGTATTGGTTGTACAATGTTCAGTTTGATGTCCAGTAACTTTAGGGAAAACCACCTGATTATATTTGGGTTTTTATTTATTGGTGGCGTGGCCTTGCTTTACTTGGTAGAATATCTCACGGTGTTTCGCATCTCTCGGTCATGTCGCATAATTGCCAGCATATATATACTCTCTGGCCAGCACTACTCGGTCATCAGTGGCATACACGCCAAGAAATAAAAATTCAAGTATAGGATGTGTACTAGCACACTAATGTCTTTTGCAGTATAAATATGAAAAGTTTCTTCCTAAGGCTATGAAAACAGAATCTTTTAGACTTTACATCTGAATCTAACAAGTCCTATGAAACTACTAAGAGTGCAGGTAATTCAGAGGGTAATTGTCAATATGAACAATAGACTTTTAAATAAAGAGGAACAAATATCCTTACTTAAAAATTGTTTTCAAGCCATTTTTCTGAAAATTTTGAAATTTCAATGGGGTTTCATTTTAAAGTAGGTAACACGTATTTATTAGATAACACGTATTTACTTATAATTAGTAACCTGCCCAATTCGGTGAGGGACCCACGAATGCCATTAATACACACCAAGGTGTCCAGTTTGTTTTTGTCTGTCACATCTATTATATCTACTTCCCTCGGTTTGAAACATCCATGAAATTGTTTCTGAAAAGTGCATAGCTTATTAAACTATTGGCACTTCAACCGCTCGAATTTCTCTGCATTATTTGTTGTTTTCAAATATATATTTATATAAACACACACGCATACATATAATGTGTATATGTTTATTTAGGGCAGTGTGAGTTGAGGGCAAAGGTCTATCTTCAGCTTTATAGTTTTGAACTGTTCAATTATTATTTTCGAAAACAGAAAATTCACCGGAAATGAGCCTAGCACCAATTTTTTCCTGTCTTTTGATGCATATGAGCTAAAAGAATTTTTTTTTTAATTTGTAGCCATTTTGCTAAAACGAATCCTATATTTCACCTAAAATTACGCGAAAACTATGTAGGTAGTACTCATAATTTAAAAATATTGTACATGACTAATTCAATATCTGCCTTTAAAGAACAGATAACATTGAGGAAAAGTCTTTATCTTCAATATTGTAATTGTAGGAAGACCTTGAAATTAAATTAAACTTTTGCAATTTTCGAAAAATTAGGGATTTTAAAAAAATGTCCCATTTATATTTTCATGCGTCCGCTACCCGAGAACAGCCATTTTTGCGAAAATTTTGAAAACTCAGGCTTTGTTTCAATTAGCCTCAAAATCACAATTTCGGTGTTTAACTCTTGGGAGCATCGAGTTCATTTACATCAATTGAGGAACATTAATTTTTGAGAAAATTGGCTGAACGGTTAAGGCGTTAACGTTGATGGACATGGACGGATGGATAAATAGAAGTTATACAGATAATATTTGATTTATTCAGTCAAAAATCAGTATGGGACATATTGGGGAGATCTGCACACGTTTCCTTGAGTTCCAGAATCCCTTCCCAACGTTTCAACTATAAATAGTTGAAAGATTTAATAAAAGTTAAAGTAATAAAAATTAAATTTAAAAAAGTGCGAGATTAGAAACATTTGAAAAACTAGACATTTTCGTTCCAAAGTTATAGAAAACTTATTTGCAACGGTAAACGATCTCCAGGTTTGATTTTTCTGCATCGCTAACAAAATAGTAAGTCACCCTTACCTCTGCTCTTACTACTACAAGCAAAGAATTCAACAAAACGTGCGCATAGTGAAGCTACATTTACGTCCAGAAGAAAAACAAGGGGCCATCTCAGCATTTGCTCAATGGATCAGGGAAACTGGACAAAAATCTGATCGAGATGGGGGTCATTGACATGGAAGCTGAAGTACAATATTTGTTGCAAGCATATTAAGTCCTTTTAAAAAAAAATACAATACAAATGAAAATTAATTCATTATATCACCGTTTTGTTTAAAAAAAAACACACACACATTATTTTTCGTTTTGATGGTCAGTGTAGTCTCTAATTGTATAGAAACAGTTATGCAACAGAAAATATGTTACTTTTAACTTAAATCTGTGTGCCAACAATTGTTTAATGTCATCTGGAAATGCATTGTAAAGTAACGTTCATGTATAGTATGTGGAGTTCTTCTATTGAGCCGTTCATTCCAACACTCCATTAATGTGATTTATACGTGTGTTGTCTAATAATTGTATTAAATATAAATTATAAGTATTGCATGAAAATAAGTTTCCCATCGCTAATTAAGTCGGTTTTCACAAAAATTACAGACTCTTAAATAAATAGGCACGGCTGTGGTAAAATTTCCAGCTCGATTAAGAGATGCATGCAGGGATCACGTGTTTGGCATTTTTCCAATGTTCGAATCATTTTCTTTTGCAGTCCAAAGGTCTGGTTACTACAGGATGAGCGTCCCCAGAATAATATGCCTTATCTCAGGCAGGAATGTACATTTGCAAAATACATGCAATGAGCTGCATGAAGGCTGACAGAATTGGAATGAATCCTGAATGTGTAAAATAATGAACTTAATTTAGTGTTTGATTGAAATGAGGTACATAGAATTCTTTTTTACGTAAAGATCAGCTAATTACATATTGTTTATTTTCAATGGAGCATGCGATTGCCGATTTGAAATGGAAAAATACATAGTAACTGTTTTTACTTAACTATTAATTTGTTGTAACAAATCAAATTTGAAACTTCTGAAATCGTACTGTTTATTGTTGTTGTTCTTTATAAAGAACATTAGTGTCATCGACAAACAGAACTGTTCTTCCATTTTTAATAGACGAGGGCATATCTGTTATATATAACACAGAGTATAGGACATAAAATCCAACCTTGCTCATGTCCCATGCTCAATTGGTAGAGAATTGGAAAGATAATTAAATAATGACATTTCGTGCCAGTACGGTACCTGTACACACGATGTTTAAGGTACGAGGTTATCCATACTAGGGCATTACCCTAATTTCATATGAAGGTAATTTTGAGAACAGGATGTTATGGTCAATAACGTCGAAAGATCCAAGAATATCCTAATGGGTGCTTCATTTTGGTCCATTGACCAAGCAATATCTTTAAGAAAAGAAAAAATGGCAGTTTCCATAGAATTTGATTTTCTAAACCCGTGTTGAGAGTCTGAAGACGCTTCGTTTTTCCTGAGAAGAGCTTCCATTCGGGTATAGAAATGCCTCTAATATTTTTTGAGGTAACTGACAAAAGAGAAATTAACTGGTAATTTTTAATTTCGGTTTTGTTCTCTTTTTGCGCATCGTTAACACTGTAACTTATTTGTTATTATTTAATATGTATTGGTGGTTTTGTTAATTATAATTTGATCTACTGCTTTTTGTAATTTAAATGTTTTCCGTGTAGGTACATTCACTGTAATATCCAAATTATAAGAAAGAAGTAAATTCAAAAAATGCTCTTTTTCGCGAGATTCACTTAGAGCATTTTTGAAATCACCACAGACAACAATGGATTTAAAAGAGCGATTACTATTTTTTCCTGTGTTCTCTATATTTTCTAAGAAAACGAAATACAAGCTCGCTTGGTTGGAGGTGTGTAGATGAAAAATTAAATAATTTTGAGCGTAGTGAGATGAACGACTTATTTCAAAAACTTTTTCAACCACATGTAACTTGAATTCTGACAAGAGGGTAGAATCAATATCGTTTCTTACGTAAATACACTAACCTCCGTAAGCAAGGCTCATATTTGATTCCCTCGCTCTACAATACGATCCTGCAAAGTATAGTACGATCAATTTAATCGTGCACATGACGTACATCAGCTGTTCACGGTTTCACCTAATCGGGAGCTTATATATCACTATGGGGACATTCAAGTTCCCGATTGGATGAAACCGGCAGCAGCTGATGTGCGTTAATTGCTCGGTTAAAGAAATCGTAGTATGAAACTAGGAATTTGGAGTGTGTTTAGATCATTATGAGACAACCAATGTACTGTAAAGCAAAGCAAACAAAAAAAAAAAAAAATTGAATCTTCTGCATGTACACTATGAGCTCAAAGGTGTCCGGATACGTGGCTGAAAATGTTACTAGTTCGTTGCGCCCTCTCGGTAATGCTGGAATTTAACAGGGCGTTCGTACGCCCTTAATCTTTATGACAGCTTCCACTCTCGCTGGCATACCTGCAACCAGGTGCTGGAAGGTTTCTTGGGGAATGGCAGCCCGTTATTCCCGGAGTGCTGCGCTGAGAAGAGGTATCGATGTAGGTCGGTGAGACCTGTAACGAAGTTTGCGTTCCAAAATATCCCTAAGGTGTTCGAGCGGATTCAAGTCAGGACTCTATGCAGGCCAGTCCATTAAAGGGATGTTATTGCCATGTAGCCATAGTATGAACAGGTGCTCGATCGTTTTGAAAGATGCAACTTCCATCCCCAAATTGCCCTTCAACAGTGGGAAGCAAGGTGTTTAAAACATGAACATAGGCCTGTGCTGTGGTAGTGCGACACAAAACAAAGGATGCCCCCCCTCCCCTCCATGAAAAACACGTCCACACCATTTTGGAAGGGTCCGGGTTCTTTTGATCACATATTGTAACTACACGGATGTTTATCTGCTGCGACTCTAACTGTAGTTACTATTTATTTATCTCATTTTTAACTCGAGGGCGTGATCGAAGGGAGAATCGGGTCCCAGCAGAGACAGAAGTTGAGGAAGGAGGGCGACAAGTGTATATAAATGCACAATGGGAGAGGTAGTATAAGAATTAAGTCCAGGGGATAAAGTAATTGGGTCCAAAGACGTCCCGGAGGATGCATGAGATGTGGGCGGGGAAGGGTGTTGGGCAGGACATGTAGTCGCCGAGGTTGTGAAAGGTCGTGTTTTGCCAACTCTCTACCGAGTGCATGTTTTCCGACAGTCCAGATGAAGACCATGCCGGGTGAAGTGTTTTTCTGAGGGAAAGTATAGCTCAAATAATTAAGCGTGTATGCCTCTCAGATGCAGTTTCAATTGTTTATTAGAGTGTCTAATTTCTGTGTACAGTGTTGGTTTGTTGTACCAGAGGGGCAGAGTCGAGACCATATTGTTCGTGTTTTGGGCGGCACGTAGTTTGTCAACGTGTTGTTCAGGTGTAAAGTGACAACCCAAATAGATGTCATTCTGTCCTCCTTTGATGATGACTGTATCCCGTTTGGAGAGAGTTTTTGTGTAATGTCCAACTTACTGGTCACGTCGATTAACCCTCTGTTAGTTTTAAACTCACCCGAGACAGAGAAATTGAATGAGAGTTTCCCTCTGAGCAGGGAGGAGATTTGTCGCCCACAGCTATCTGCTAAAATCAGTATCTTTCTGATGGGGTAAGTGGGAACGTCCTTGTTTACTTGTGGGCCAGGTTGGCGCAACTCCACATGTCTTTGTTTCTTTGCGCTCTGTATTCTGTTTGTGTTGGTGAATGGATGGACTGATGGGGGGAGGGGGGTAGTAAGAATTGGGAAGGCAAGCAAACTCATTGTCATAATGTAACACATAACATCTATTTTCAGTCGTGATTGTGTTTTTGCTTTCGTGGATGGACGATTGGAAGTTTCTGCGATGTTGCCTATTGTTGTCCAACCGCCTGTGCTTTGAACGACCTGTTCGAGCCTTCGGATATGTTGTGGATGGCGCGTAACAATGGAAATTATTGTTTGTGTTGATCTAAATTTATCGATTGACGTTTTGCCTTCAATCAATTTTTCGGCATCAAGGATCCACAAAATTGGATTCTGAGAGTTGGTGATTAATATATGTATTGCCATTACAGAGGGACAAGAAAACATAATGTACCATTTTAACGTGAATAACAAACTTTTAACCAATTTTATTCGCAGATTACCATAATCTCCAAATAACTGCCCATCAACTTCAGAAAATAGGCGAAAACTATAACCTACAAATTTCATCAAAGAAAACGAAAGCCATGGCACTCCAGGATAAAAATAATTTAAGGTATAAAATCGTAATTAATAGTAACGGTGTTGAACAAGTAAATAACTACCTCGGTAGCAATTTTTCATACTGTCAAAAGAATGACATTTATATAAAAAAAAATCAGAAATTTAATAAAATGTTCGGAACTTGACGAAATTTTACAAACCAATGGCAGTTCAAATGATAATTTATGAATGTAAAAATTGGGCGCTCGATGAGATAACAGAAAACTCGAAGCCGCAGGAACGGGACTTTGGCCTTTGGCCTTTGGCTTAGGCTCTTCAATGCCGGACCATGAAAGGGACTCGCGCATCAGAGACGAATTAAAGATGTTCAATCTAACCGAAGAAGTAACTTGCTAAAATAGAACTGCCAAAAACCCTCCACAACTGCAAGTTTAAGTTTCAAGACTCATTGCTCTGTTTCAGATTCTCTTACTCCAGGAAGTGCTTCTGTGCTTGTACTTCACCCGTTGATCGGGTTGAAATGAGGGAATCTCGGAAACGAGTTTTCCGAGTCATTCAATCTACGCGCTGCGTCGGGCGACGTCATTCGTCTCCGCCCCCCCCCCCGCAAAGCATAGAGTAGATATCTTCTTCTTACTACCTCTATGAGTAGATATAGTATCTCTCCTCTATGCCGCAAAGCTTCACTCCCCTAGCACTTGCACCGCTGTCGCGGCCCTGACGAAGGCTCTGAAGTGCAGAATGCTCAGGGACGTGAAACTTGGCAGTCAAAACGGGGTAATGATTTCTGCGCCATCTACAGCAGGTCCGTAGTGAGCCGAACTAAACGTGAAAATGTCGTTTTCTGAAAATGAGGAATTTTGAGCTAGTTTTGACAGAAAATGGTTGAATTTTCGAGAAACATGACATTATTTAAAGCACATATACTCATAAATACAATAATGTGAACAAATTGCCGCTAATATTAACGACCTTAGAGGCAAGTTAAAAATATAATTTTTTGTAATTTTTGAAAAAACAATATAGAGCAATATGGCTTGTATGTCATTTCATCTTACAGAGAACATTTAGTGCTATCTCTACCAAAGGTTTAAAGAAAAAATTTGCAACCGTTTCTTAGAAAATCTTGTTTGGTTAATTTTTAAAATTAAAAAAACTAAAAGTTTAAAAAAAATGTACACGACCTTAATGAAAGAACTAACTATGGAGAACAAGTTGTATTTGAAGGGAAAATCTCTGTTTTAATTTTGTAATTGTAGGGAGACGTTCGAAAAATTGAGTTTAAACTTGAAAATCGGACCTATGCCATCTTTATAAGTGTATGTTACTCAATTCTTACAAGAAATTTATAGAAACAATTTGGAGCCTTTTTGACAAAATTTTGAAAATGTCCGAGGGGCTTCATGTAAACAACCCAAAAATTTTAAATAATGAAAAAAGGTACTTCAAATCTCAAAGTTTCGTCTTGAGCCAGATGGACAGGGGTTCCTTCATTTTAGAAAAAGGTTTAGGTCAAGGTCATGGTTTAGCCGCTAGTGGTGTTCACAGACGGACGGACGTTTTGAAAACAAACGATTGAAATATCGATTTTCCGCAGCATTACATAACTTTCCTTATATACGTATATTGCTCCAAATATACGTACGTATGCGAAAAAGTAAAAATGCTAGGAAATAATTTGTTTAATCATAAGATTCTATGTTCCTTTTAATTCTGAACAATATGGTATATTACTTTTAAAAAATTGAGCCATTTTTACGAAAATGACGTTTAACCGTTACTGTAAATATGAAATTTGAAGCACTTTTTCACAGAAAATTTCTGAGTTTTCGAAAAATTTCATTTTTTAAGTAATTTGAAGCACTTTAACTCACAAATACGAGAAACTTTATGACGTGTTTACAAATCGCAGTAAATGTGCATATTAAGCCTCCAGAGGGCCTTGGTGGGAGTTAACATGCGATAGATCTCGCATGGGCACGCTAGTTTAAACACATGTCTAAGCAACGTCGTAGCTACGGGCTGGCCAGGTGGGCGGCTACCAGGGGCGCAGCTGGGGGCCGCTCAGGTACACAAAATGAAAACAGGATGATAACTCACTTAATAATTTTGCACTTGCTTTCGATAGGCGCGCACGCAGGATAGGAACTCTCAGAGCTATCCATATTCTAACGACACTTCCTTCCCACATACGATGAGGCGATTGCTGTGCAAAGGTGGCGTGCTATGTGACAGGAGTGCCGCAAGAAAGTTTCGTTAAAATGTGGCAGGTCCGAGAGATCTGGAGTAAAATGCACAGACGAAGGCTAAATAAAAGCCCAAACTTTGGCACTTTAAAATATGTTTATTGTTGACCTAAACTCAAGGAAATGTCTATACAATGAATAAACGAGGTCAAGAAACCAAGCACATGTTTCGTAATCGATTAGTCTTGTTAAATCATAAAATTCATCTGATATTCACACCTCTTTTGAATTTCAAGTTTGCAACTCATTTATTACACACCTCGCAGTTGAAAAGACAGCTCTAAATTCAGTTATACATCAACAAGCCTCGATGATCTTCACGAATGCGTTTGCACAAGCGCAGTGTCGTGTAGATCTATATTTCCGACTCGAGAACGAGCCAGCAGCTGACTTAAACTAAATAAGTTCCATTTTCAACACAAGTGGAAAATGAAAACGTTTCCCCGACGAGGCAGATTAGCCTAGTCTAAGAATCTCGACCCGAAAAATCGCATTCGCCGAGTGATGCATAATGTTTTATTCAAAGCCGGAATTTTATGACAATTTGCCTGTATGATATACAAATTTAATTGACGATCATGACAACATACTGTTTTTCCGTTGACTATTTGATCATGGCCATCCTGCGGGCCATTCGCGTTTATTTGGAACTCCACACGATATTTTGAAACCTTTTACATCAGCTATCTACATTGATTGCAACGAAAATCTAAAGAACGGTATAAAGACGAATATTTTGTGCAATTTGAGAAATCGAAGGAGTAAGAATTCGGAAATGAAAAATGCAAGCAATTGTCTTAGTAGCCGCAATATTCAATGCTGAAAGCTTGGGTGTTCATGAAAGTACAGGCATCACCGTTTAGTAATCAAGAAACAAATAATTATATATTAGTTCCTTGGTATCACTTTCTCAGCTGTTCCTTCGTACGGACTCACGAATTACAGCTCGCTTCGTCAGCATGGAAGGTCATTCTGTGCGATAGTTTCAAGTCTTTTCATTTATAAGCTTAACCTCGTCATGCGGAACGGCACTTTTTTAATAATACGCTATTTCTTATACAAATCTAACGACAATTTCGACAACAATTTTTGAGCAAATGCCCTTATCCATTCACTGTTAAAATAATATGATACTTCAAAAATCCTTTCTACAGGCCTTCTTTCCATAAGGAAATCGTTGGAAATGAAAAAAGCCTTTTAATAGAGGTTATATATATATATATATATATATATATATATATATATATATATATATATATAACTATTATTATTATTATTATTATTATTACAGGTTTCGTTGACGCCGAATTGGCCGCCAAATACATAACCTACTTATGTTTTTAAGCCAGTACAAAAAAATTATTAGCCTTATAGGAATCTCAGGGATGTGTATTCTCTGTATTAACAGGACTCTCATGTTCATTCAAATCAAACTATATATTTTAACAAAATTTACTATAATCTCCATATTCCCTTTTCGATTCATTTACAAATTCATATAGTACACATATAACAATTCAAAGAAATTTGTCCTGAAAGAGACCAGCACAATTCTTACAAGCTAACATTTACTGTACATTTCCATCTGCTACTCTTTCCAATCATAGCATACTACTACTACTACTACTACTACTACTACTACTACTACTACTACTACTACTACTATACTACTACTTTTCTACGTACTATTACTAATACTAT